>BMAV01021327.1:65715-77002 GCA_019973955.1 Trichonephila inaurata madagascariensis | reverse complement strand
GATATATATATATATATGGTTATATATATATATATGGATATATATGGTTATATATATATATATATATATATAGTATTAATAAATAAAAAGAAGACTAATGAATCCTAAACTATCTTAAGATCAAACCGAAAGGACCAAGAACATGAACTATTACAAACCAAAAATGAGAAATTTCGCTAGATTGGAAAAAAACTATTAATACTTTCCTAGATGCCACTGGTTTAGGACAGTGAAACAGTGCAAAACAGAGTTTTGGGAGATCTCAACCTTCCTTTACAGTGACAATTTTCGACATAATAGCACAGGAGATAAACCAATCCACGTGGGTGAATATAACAGCAATAGAATAGATTTGGAATCTTTAATTACTATAGAAATCCGGGAGAAATAGACAAACATAAATATGTACAAACAAAAACAATTTGCGAAAGAGGTTAAGAATGATTATGACCATAATTAATAATAATGAAAATGAGCGAATAAACTAAAATCTTACCCCATGTATACAGATTCCATGAGTGTACTGACTCAATGCACGTAAAAAAAACGTAAATCAGAATAATGGTGCCATCTAAACATATTTTTAGTAAATAAACTTATTATAAGAATATATAAAGAAAATTATATACTCTTAACTAAATAGAAATGAATATATATATATATATATTAAATAGTAATAATTAATTAGCTATATAATTTTAAAGACATATATTTATATATAAAATTAGCTGGATTGTTATAGTCTAGGCAACATTGAAAGAATATTTTATAATTATTAATTCTTGAAAATTGTTCAGATACTAAATCATTATATCTTTTTATATAATTTAGAATAATATTTCTTAAAATTTAAATATGAAGGGGACTATTCCAATATATGGCATTTGTATAACATTAAAATCAAAAGAGTCTATTTTATCAAAAATATTACTGTTTAGAATTTTATTTTTATTTTTTTATTGGAGATCTGGAAAGTTTGTTGACTCTATATTGCAATTGGTTTTTTTTTAAGTTCAAGTAATGTGGATAATAATTAAAAATAGGAGTAAATTTTCAACTTTATTACTGAAAATAATTAAATCATCGATGTATCTAAAAAAAGTAACAAGTGCCCACATCAATGTTTTCATTCTCATAATAGTGTAAATATATATTAGCCAGACAATTACTAGCTGAGCCGTCTTGTAGCAGGCACTTAATTTGTTGATTATAATAGTTATTATGAAATATGCAATTTTCTTTCAAAACAACTTCTGTATGATAGTATTATATTCATCATAATTTATCAATGAATTTAATGAATATTTAATATAAACATTTTTAAATACTTTAATCATATCCTCTATATCAATAGAGTTAAATAAGTCTTCTCTCGAAGTCAAAGCTATGCAAAGAATTAATACTCTTACCTAGCATGTTCTCAACGATATCTTTACTCTATTCTTTACAATAATGCAACATCAGATGTAATAAAAATGCAACATCAAATTAAAAGAAAAATCTCAGAAACTTTCAACAGTATTAGCGAAAAATTAAAATCAAACTTCTTTTTCCTAATGCTATGATTTTATTGACAGTTTATGATTAGAATTAAAACATTTAAAAAATCTTCCTGCAAAAGGAGTGTTTGAGAATGTGTGATAACATTTCCTTCGTACCTGTAATATATTTTAAATAACCGAAAGTTTGTTTTAATTGCGAATAATTTTTCTTCCTTACGCATTTAGATGACATTTATTTCATTAATTGTGCAGAGGAAAAGCACTGATTACTTTCTTTTTATTTAGGAAAATTGACTTCATATATATATATTTTTTGTTTTTTTGTTTTTGACCATTCAATTTTATGTCTAGCATTTACTCGGTTAGTGCACAAGAATTGAAGAATATTTACATTTTTTTGTATCTCAATTGCATCTTAGATCTTAACACTGGAAGAAGTTTTTCAAAAATATAGACATAATATATGTATACCATATGAGCATTAGAATGCAATATATATATATAGAAATATATTGTATTCTTAAACATGATTAAAGTTAGATATCACGAAAGGAAAAGTACAGTATGCCGATTTTCTGGTCGAAAAATATATATTTCCTCATAACGTTTTAAGAAATAGAAGTGGGTAATAGACAGTTTTTTATATTTTAAAAATGCTAAAATTTTCTCATATACTTTTATTTTCGATCGATAATATAAAGGTATATTCTAAACGTATATTAGAGGGAAAAAAAGTAAATTATTGTTATATATACCTTAGAACAAATGATAATAAGTTATTCATGAGGAATAGCATTAATTAATTTCTAATATAATTAATTGGTCCTGAATAAGTGCACAAACACACACAGATACACACACACACACACACACACACATATATATATATATATATGTGTGTGTGTGTGTGTGTGTGTGTGTGTAAAATCCGGCGTATAGAGCACCTAATTTTTTACAAAAAAATCCTGAATTTTTACGTATGTTATGCTTTTTTGTTTTGAAGCTGTTTATTCAAGATATTATTGCAAAGGCTTTAGAAAAAATAGTATATTTCTAGAATTAAATCTTTTTAAGTTCATAAGGAATGTCATTTCTTTCAATTATATTTTGATGTTTTAACAGTCAAACTTTTTTTATGCTTATCACTTTTTCATATTTTTAGAGTTCTCATTTTATATTTTATTTTTATATCTCTTTGCTGTATAACACGCACTCTTGATTTTAGATCTTATTTTTTGTTTTAAAAGTGCGCGTTATACGCCGGATTTTACGAAATATACATATATAATACGCGAAAACGCGATTTGTATGTCGCATTCTGATTTTTTACAGGTATACTGCACTATTAAAATTTTTGTGTCTGATGAAGAATGTAAATATTTTTTTTTATAAATGTAGGTGGGTGCCTTGAACTCAAGCTATGTTAGACAGCTTATGAATATCTTATGCACAACAAAATTAAGATATATATAAGATTATGTTTATGTTGTTTTTTTTTTTTTTTTTTTTTGCCATTGTAGGATTTTTTTTTCTGGTCTCAGAAGATGCGAAATAGTAGAGAATGTTAGGTTGTCACCACAATGGAGTCAGTCTAAGTAGACAAATATTTTTTGGGAGCGATTACGTTATATGCAAATTTCCCCTGATAATTACACGCATTCGCGGTGCTCCGGTAAGAATGATGCAGCAAGTTTAAGAGATGCCAGAGCGATATCAGCACGCCAGGAAATGTATCCAATGTTGGCGGTGATTCCAAAAACCACTTTTTGTATCAATTTATAAAATGTGCAAAGCATTCTTCTTATTCTCATATCTACTGGAACCATAGCAATTGTATTGTTTGCTTGTAGACAGCATTCATACCGTCTGTTAAGAAAACTGCTACCATCTTCTAAGTGCACTTGACTTAGTTAGCAATGATACCAAGCTAAAGTCACTTGGAAGAAAAATTGATACCAGGTCGTATTCACAGACGAATCCCACGCGTGCTTATCTAATGGTGATCACGTTATGTACGAGTGCGTAGCCAACATTTATGAATTCATTTGTAAACACGACCTGGTATCAATTTTTCTTCCAAGTGACTTTAGCTTGGTATCATTGCGACCGAGACCTGCTTTTAAGACTCCTTTGCATTCTGACCACCTTGTCTGGACTGACAATGATATTGCAAGTTGTAGGGACTTGATCCCCTGGTCTGGTCCCTCCTTGGCTTGTACTGTTCTTTCTGAAGATCGGGAATCGGCTTTCTTGCTCTGTTCTCCTCTACTCCTTAAGGTTGGACCACCCTTGCTGGATCCGGCTTGACTGGAGCAACCTTCCTCAGCTGCACCGGGCAGGGAACCTCTGGCTGGATCCTGTGTGTCTATTGTTCTCCTCCCTCCTTCTGTTTTTCTTTTAGCTTGTTGGCTCGACAAGATGGATGACGGCAACCTTCTCATATAGCTATTTCTGTTAGGCGGCCTTCTTTTCTTATCTTTATTTTCCTCTATCGAAGAAGGGACGCCTTTTTTGCATCTCCTCACCTCTGGTGGTCGTTTCTTGTATGCTGGTTGCCTTAGACCTGTGGATGACTCATTCGATCTACTAGTTCGCTAGCGTTTGATAAACCAATGCTCTCTTTTGCCACTTTTATTCCCAGAAACACTTGCATTTCTCGCTTTTCCACCTGTTTGTCACTAGACTCACTACTGCTAAAGCCCTGTGACCAATCTAACCTAGGTCTACTAAACTCTAAACTATACATCAGATATCCTGATCCACTGCTAACTGAACTATGTAAGTCCACCACACCCCTATCAGTTTTTCTCTGATGGTAAATTCGCACTTTGTACACATTAACGGTTGTTCTTCTATCCACCTTCCAAATTACAACATTATTATTTTGAACACTCAAGGCTCTATAAGGATCCTCAAACTTTGACTTAAACTTATCTACTATCTTTTTGCTGGTAGAGCTTATGGGATGCGTTTGTACCAACACTAAATCGTTAACCTTAATGTTAACTTCCCGTCTCTTTCTGTTGTAGTACTTCGCTTACTTAGCATGTTGAATTCTAGTATTCTGCCTAGCTGCCCTAAATAATTTTTCAGTATTGCCAACCACAAATTCTGCACCATGTGTTACCATTACTAGTTTTTGAAGCGAGTAATAAGCTTTCTGCCCAAAAATAACTCTTCTAGAGTTTTCCCAGTACCTTTATGGACTGCCGTTTTCAAAGCGTAGGCAAACTCCTTCCTGAATTGGTCCCGAGTCTCATGATTGTCATTTACGAAACTAGCAATCAATTGCAAAAGATCACGATTAACTCTTTCTGTTCTGTTTCACTGTGGTCTATACACAACTGTTTTAACATGATTTATGCCCAATTTATTACTTAAATGCTCAAAACCTTCGGATACAATTAGGGGACCATTATCACTAATCATTTTTACAGGAGCACCATATCGCGATACATAATTCTCAAACAGGGTATTTGCAATTATTTTGGTGGCAGCCTCTCTGAGGTGTATAACTTCAATCTACATCGTTAAGTGGTCGGTTATTACTAAAATATATCTATACCTTTCAGGTCGAGAGGTTGGGTAGGGGCCTAACAAATCTTGTGAAACAATTTTGTTCGGATAATTAGATAAAATCGATATTAAACAACCAGTCGGTTATGCGTTTTTATAAATAAATCTTTGGCATAAATCACACGTCAAAACATATCGATATATATTTTTTTTCGTATGGGGAAAATAAAAAGCGTCCTGAATTTTCAATTAAGTTTTTTTCTCTCCTAAATGACCAACCATAGGTTTATCATGAAATTTGCGCACTATTTCAACACGCAGGGATCACGGAATCCAAGAGTGGTTGCATACTTCGCGTAACGCAACAAGCCATCAATTAGCTCTAAATTATGAGACCAATTCCCACAGACTGTCGCATTAACCGAGCTATCATCAGGAATTTCAAGATAGCTATAGATATGACCTAACTCAGGGTCATTTCTTTTCTCCACTATAAATTGCTCTCTGGACGAAAGTTCAAAATCTGTAATCACTGCTCAAGTAATATTTTCGCCTACTATATTTTCGATCAGATTCCTAGAAAAAACGCCTGACCGTGGTAGCCGAGTGGTATAGGTATCGAATTGTGGCTGGCATTGTCACGAGTTCGATCCCAGTACCACTAAAGACCCTCCGTGTAAAGAAGTGATGCACGTTAAATCTGTCGAGAGCTGAAACGTCCTCCCGTTGGTGTGGTGTGCTAGTTAGGAGGTGTCGTCCACGTCACTTAACCATGGTTCAAAATTATGTGGTCTGTCGCCCAAAGCCCTCGTGTAGCTAACTGAAGAGTGAGACGTTAATATTCACTCACTCACTCACCCTACAAAAAATGTTCAACACTACATTTTGAACTCCTGGACGGCTCATTTGTACACATTCGCCATTAAACTTGGCTAGCTTAAGTGCCCATCTAATCATTCAGCTGGATAGTTTTTTACCGTTAGTTAACCTAGAGTTAAGGCAGCATGATTTGTTATCACTTTTACCGGCATCGACACAAAATATGTGCGGAATTTTATTTAAAGTCCAAATAACCGCTAAACACACGTTCGGTTACCGTGTAATTTCCCTTCGCATTATTGAGCGTGTGCTATGCAAAAGCGATAGGTCTATGATGTTGTGTAAGAGCCGCCCCAACCCCAAATGCACTCGCGTCTGTAAACAACTCTAATGTCACTTTAGAATCTGGTAGTTTTAATACCGTTGCTTCCGTAATTTGCCGCTTGATGTTACGGAACGCAACTTACGTCTCATCCGACCAAACAAATTTCCTATTCTTCTTTTTTATTTGATAAAATATCTTAAATAAATATATTTAGTTGCAAATATCTGCGTAACTTTTAATAAATGTTTGATACCACTGGGTCATCCCTAGAAATTTCAAAACTTATTTAGCATTCCTTGGGTTTAATATCTATTATTGACTTATGTTTAGACTCATCAGTAGAACTCCCATCCTTGCTAATCACCAGAACCAAGTATTTTTATTTCTCGCTACCAAAGTTACATTTATCTTTGTTCAAAGCCAACCCAGCGTCCTACAACTTAAACACTTCCCTTAAATGATCTACGTGGTCCGCAAATGATGGAGACGTCATTAACCCGCGGTCACTCGCGCATGTTTTTCTATCATCGTTACTCGTGGGGTGTAGAGAACACCCCAAACTTTTAACACGTGTATTTAATTATGAGAATAAAATTAAGTCATTACGATACATATTTATAAAGTACAAGATGTTTTTTGTATTTTACAAATAAAATTATTAAATTTATTGCATACAAATGAGACTAACACATTAATTTAAACTAAACATACAAAATTCTCATTTTAAAAGAAATAATTTTACATTTTTTCATAAACCAGTATATAAAACGTCTATGCCAGTAATAAATATACTTTATAATTAGTGAGATAATGATAGAAGAAAGTAGAAAAATAATATTTTAATCATTTTCCAAACATTCAGAGCAGACTGTATACATATGCTCATCTTCTCGTGGGAGTTCTCAGCCCCCCAGATAAACTTCTGAAGGTCATTACATTCCAATCGTTCGAGAAAAAGGGATTGCATTAGGCCTGAAGGTTCAATGACCTAAAATGGGCAGCAACAGAAAAAAATCATGGTTCTGCGCATTATTTTTAGAATCCTGGGAAGATTTTCTTGTTGCTGAGGTGTACAGAACACCCCGCGCGAGTGATCGCGGGTTAACGCCGTCCATATACACACTCACATACTTCCATACTACCAGTTTAAGTACTATGTCAATAGCCTTCTGAAAATCCGGGGCAGCTGCCAAGAAGCCGAACGGCATGCGCTTAAGCCCATAAGTACCCTTTTTTGTTACAAAGGCCGTCTAAACTACATCAGTGGGATTTACTGCCAACTGAAAGTACTCGGATCACAGATATAAGTAACTCATGATCGCAGTGTGCGAAATATTGGTAATTAAATCCTCAATGAGTGCCAAGGGATATCTACCGGGCCGATAAGATCTTGGAGCCACTGGTGGTTTATCCCCAGCGTCAATTCCGCACGTGGGTGCGCCACTATTAATACGAAAACAGCCCCTTAAAACTATTAAATATCTTTTTCAATTCATTTTTTGCCCCCTTCTCTAGCTTCGATTTTGAGAGATCAATCTCTAAATTCCCTTCAGCAATTGGTTCAGGATCAAAAACATTAGGAAATTATTAATGCTGTCCCTCATAAAGAACACAATATCATTTGCTCTAAGATCTATTATAAATGATTTACTGTGTTTTTTTTCCTTATTTAATATAAGTTTAGAATATAATTCTATATTATTGATCGAAGATAAAAGTATGTGAGAAAATGTTTGTATGGGAAATACATAAAATTGTCTGTTACCCATTTCTGTTTCTTAAAACATTTTGAGAAAAAATATATTTTTCAACCAGAAAATCGACAAACTTTACTTGTCCTTTCTTTATAGATAATATTAATATAAACTTGATTTATTAATATAAATATTGTATAAGAATACAATATATATATATATATAAGAAATTTGTAAATATTTCAAAAGCCAGGAATAATAGATAATGAACATAACAAGAAATAACTTAATAAAAATATAAAAGCAAAATATGAAGATCGAAAAAATACAAAAAAGAAACTATAAAAAAGAACCTAGCCAATCAGAATGCAATTTTGGACTTAGGACCGAATAAGTGGGGTTAAACTAGTTTGAAGGCGCCAACCTTCCCCCTTTGCAACTCGGTAGAAAAAACCAAATAAAATAAACAAAAATTCAAAGTATATAAAAAATAAACCAAAATTCAAAGTTTACAAAAACTCACAGAGATTATGATAAAACCACTGATTAATATTCTGAAACAAATTCTCCCCAATTTCTTAAAGCAGAAAAATCCTAAAACAATTACGAAAAAAAAAATTATTAAACGAAATCTTCCTACTTACAGAACTTTTTCCAAGAAAATCAAGAGTCTTGGGTATCTTTGAACGTATCTTTTGAACTACCTTTTACACTAACCAGCATAGATAGATATCGAGATAGATGACAATCAATATATATATATATATACAGTTTAGTTCTGTAGAAACGAGAGATGAACATCCATCAGTCACATTCGAAAAACATAGAGAAGTAATAAAACCACACAATGAAGGACACGTGAGCAATCGAAATTAAAAATTAAAAAATTGATGCTACAGTACTATAAACATTGTTGACGCAGGACAGCTAATATTTAAAATGATTTATGTAAAATTGGGGTTAAATATATATATATATATATATATCTTTACTAATAATATAAACATGAAAGTTTGCATGCGTGTATGTTTAGTACTCTTTCACATAAAAACAACTAAATGGATATTAATGAAACTTTAAAGTAATATAGCTCAAACATCAGAATAACACATAAGCTATAATTTATAAAGATATTATGTGAAGTGTTGGAAATATAATGATAATTGTCAAAAAAGTAGGAAAAAATTCTGCCATTTGCAAAAAAAAGAAAAAGAAAGATAGGAAACAAAAGTAATAAAAAAAATATTATGTTCTTTTACAATCATATATTCAGTTGACGTGAACACTTCCTGTTGATATTTTTTTCTCTTAATTGGCTCTTCAGTTTAAAAAAAAAATAAAAACACCGGAAAGAGGATTATATATTCGAGATCTCCTCCTCCATTCTTTTTTTAAAGCAACATAAAGGAAAAATGCAGCTGTTTAAAATAAATAAATAAAGGGAGAAAAAAAGGGTTGGGAAAAGAAGTTATTGAATTTTATTGAAGATACCATTCTTGCTAAAAAAAAACAAGACATTAACCTTAAAGTATACTCAAATTGTTGACTAAGAGTTAAACCAGGAAGCTGCATTATATTATGGGAGAAAAAAAAATAAGGTTTAAAAACTAAGAAGAAAAAAAAAAAGGAAGGGGAGAGGTCAGGAAACATAAAAATATTTGAAACACATTTAGCGCTATAATTTTAATTGAATAGGCAGTTATTGAATTTTTAAGTATAAAAATAATAATAACTACCGTACTGTATTTTTTGGAAGTGTAGAAAAAGTACCTACTAAGAATTATGCCACGAAAGCGTATGTCTATTCTTTCCCAAGGCTCTAATAAAGCTCGAGCTATGAAAGTAACTAGCCTTAACGAAACGTTTCCACAAGCCAATCTGCGAAGACTTGAACAGGCGGAGCGTGAGGAAGCGCACAGAGCTGCTGAGACACCAGAGCAGTCCGAAGTTCGACGTCAAAAAAACGCTGAATATATGGCATCTCAACGGCCTTCTGAGACACTTGAACAGTCCCAAGCACGGCGTCTTAAGCCGGCGAATTACATGGCGTCTCAAAGAGATATAGAAACCGTTTAAGCAGCTGAATCTCTCATACCAAATGTTGCTGAAAGTGCACAACAGCGATATCTAATATCCACAAGGAACACTTGGAGGTATTCAATAAAGCTGCATTTGAGTATGACGAGACTCCTGATTACGAAATCTCCAAACTTATAAAAAATAAGCAATGAATAAAGAATGCAGATTTTGCGGTGTTCTTAAATGGAAAGGGGAAGCTGCAGGCATGTGTTGTTCGGAAGGAAAAGTAGCCTTTACTTCAATACGACGCGAGTCAGTTGAACCTCTTAAAGAACTTTTCTCTGTTGAAACAGAGGAGTCTCGCCGTTTTCTAAAAAAACATAAAGAAATACAAAACATGCTTTCATATGACATCTTTTGGGACTTATAAAATTGTTTCGATGCAAGGATTTTGCCCGACTTTCACAATCCAAGGTCATATATACCACATAATTGGCTCTATGCTTCCTGTTACCAATACGCAACCAGAATATTTGCAAGTTTATTTCATGGGCGATATGGAAGCACAAGTTCATAGGCGTTCTGAGTACGTAGAAGGTGTGGAAAGATACACAGTTGCAACAACAAGTTCTGCATGTACAATACAACAAGTTCTACATGATTACAACATCTTAGTGCATGAATTTAAAATGGCTAAAGATAGAGCGAATAGCGATAATTACAAGGTTATGATACACACAGATCGTGTACCACGTCGTAAAAGACGATTCAATGCCCTGTTCACAAATGAAATAGCTTCCGTAGTAGTTAGTAGTGAATGAATTGTGTCTCGAGACATCGTTATTCAGGTGCACGATGGACAGAATACCCAGAATTCTGGACACTCATAGATTCAATCAATTGCCATTTTGCCAACTAATTATATCTCCATTGAATGGCCATTATCAATTGTTTTAATTGAATCTTCATAATAATTTGAGGAACGGCGTTGCTTGCATATTACACAATTCTAACATAAAATAAATACAGCAGACAATAATATTAACGTATTACATTTCTAGATTAAAATTAATGACGCTATTTTAAGCGTTTATTACAGAAAATTTGTAACAATGTGTTTATTTTGCTGAGCAGAGATCAGCTTAGGAAGGTGTTTTCAAAAATTGACCCGCATAAGAGATACGGGCATTACAAGTGTAAAAGAATCCTTTTTATCAGCTGTTAGATCTACAGACTTAAAATTATAAAAATATGTTTTTTTTTTGTTCAGCTGAGATATGAAAAATATCTCTTTTTGTTTAATTTGTTTTATTCACATAAAATTAACTCATTAAAATTTTCTTTATCCTTCAATCCGTATTGCTTAATTTTTCTATTCACCAGTGTGAAGAACGGGTATACCAGCTTGTATA
>BMAV01021327.1:46289-60719 GCA_019973955.1 Trichonephila inaurata madagascariensis | reverse complement strand
AAAGCATTGCTAACCCTAATTCGATGTCCTTATTCAGCGACAGCTTTAAAAATCATAATAGGTCTCCAAAGACATTTTTGTATCTGCCTTTGTTAAGTTTGGTGAATTCCAATTTCTTCCTGCTTTAGCACTGCAGGTTTTAGTACTTCTTCACTTTTATTTTATATATATTACTATATATATATATTGAAATTCTTATATTCATATTGTACACCTATATTGCCTCTATGTTTTTAAAAAGACATCTGGTATTCACACCTATCAAGATGCAATTAATTCAGAAAAATTTATAAATATGCTTAAGTTATTTTGCACTAATCTAGTAAATAACTTAACTCAGTGGCGCGAAATCCCTTAAAGGACCAGGCCTTCTGTGCCCAAATGATTATACGCAACCTTGGGCCTTGAGGGGCATAAGCAGATGTTCCGTTCAGGTGGTCATTCTGACGCGAAAATCCCCAGCGTTAAGATTATAAGCAAGCTTGATACTCGTTTATTCGACCTATCGAAGGGAGTAAAGTTTGAGTCACCTTGCCCGGGGTTTGAACCTCGAACCTGTGGTATGGAAGCGCGATGCACTATTCACTCAGCAACAGGGCTTCAATCTAGTAAATAATAGACATAAAATTAAACTGTCAAAACGAAAATAAAAATTCTTGAAGAACGTTTTGTGAAAACAAAAATAATCTTTATTTCCCTCACAAAAAATTACTTAAGTAAATGACATCGTTATGCGTAATGAAGTAAAATTATTTTGAATGAAATGAAATTTTCCATTATTTATAACTTATATTACATATATGAAAAAAAAAATGTCATTATATTCTCCATCACTCCTTTTGCAGGATGTTTTTAATTTTTTTTCAATACGCTTGTCTAAGTTAATTATAAACTGTCATTAAAATCATAGAATTAGGAACGGGAAGTTTGATTCCCTTTTTTTTTTTGCTAAACTTGTTGAAAGTTTCTTAGATTTTTCTTTTAATTTGATGTTGCATTCTTATTACCACTAACATTTTATATGCTGAACCTTCAAATATAAATATCATAAAATTGAGAGATATAGCTAGGGTGTGTGGCTAATACAAACTCACCAAACAAGAGAGTCTGTATTAGGTGTCACATCCTTTTGCAACAACAAGTCTTAGTAATAGAATAATGAAATGAAGAAAGCAGAATTTTTTCAAACTAAGATATGTTATACGCGCGTTCTTTCGATTTGGCACCGCTATTCATTTACGTCTTTATTTCGTTGTAACAAAACTTTAAATTTTTTTCATCCTTCGGCTGTTGAGTGGGTCACCGAGGTGGCAATGGTCGCGGACTCGTAATTAATGTTGTAAAGTTGTCTTTTTAAGAATTAATATCAATTAACTACAAAAAACAGAACATAGTTATTGCTGATGAACAGAATGCTGATATAAAGACATTTTTATGTTTTTCACTTAGTCAAAGTCTGGGAAAATTGTATTAACATCCACAGGTAAAAAATATGATCTCATTCATTAACCTCTCATCAGCGAAGTATAATTATCGCAGGAATGCATGAATTTCTTAAAATGATAGGAAAGCAGACTTTTCCGGTTTATTTTATTATTTTTTTTACTGATATTAATGCTGAGGTGAATCTCGCTGAACGCCTTACACACGAACAATGCATTCGATTTCGTTTTGTTAGGGTCAATTATGCTTCAAGAAGGAACTTTTCTACTTAATGAAGCATGCTGTATAATAATATTTTTAATTTTATTATACAGCAAATTTTTAAAAATTTTATTCTTTACGGTTTTCTAAGTTAATTGTAATCATAAACCGTCCTTAAAATCATAGCCTTAGAAACTTGACGTTTGATTTCATTTTTTTTTTTTGCTAATAGGGTTGAAAGTTTCTGAGATTTGATGTGGTGTGTTCTTATTACCACTAATATTTCATTTTCTGAACCTTCAAATATAAATATCATAAGTTTGAGGTGCATTTACTTTGCGAGGCTACTGGAAACTCGCAATGCAAGAGTGTAATTTGGAGCTCCTGCAACCTTTTGAATCAACAAATCGTATTAATTTAATAATTAAAAGTATAGAAAGCACAGAACTTTTTCATAGTCGGTTAAGTCACGTTCTATCCAGTTTGCACCGCATTTTCTTTCTGGCTTTATTTCATTGTATCAAAACTTTCCAATTTTTTATCTCTAGGCTCTTGGCGTGGTCATCCAAGAGGCATGGTCGTCGACCCGTAATTAATCTTCTAAAATTGAGACTTCTAGAAACATTCTCCAGACCATACTGCTTTCAACAGTCAAACATTCGATTTTACGCTTCCAGATGGTAGCAGACATTCTTGGATTGCATATCGAGCATGTTTTGTAAGCTTTTGTAGATTATTCATATGTTCTGAATAAAGCTATAATACGCCCTGCACGGATGGTTTTTGAAAACTCTTTTTTTCCCCTTGATAAAATTCCCATATTTCATTCTACCATTACTACCGCTGTATAGTTTCTGCTACAGGATGCTTGCAAATTTCAAATTTAATTATGAACCCCCGTAATATATATTTACTTTTTTTGAAAAGTCTTCCAATATTTTGACCTTTAAAGATGCAATTGAAAGAAAAAGCAAATATTCTTCAGTGCTTTTGCACTTATCGAGTAAGTAGTAGATATAAAATTAAATGATCAAAATTAAAAAAAAAAAATCACGAAGTCAGTTTTTTTAAACGAGACGTAAGCTGTTTTCTCCCCGCACAATTAATTAAATAAATGACATTGTCATGTGCAGTGAAGCAAAATTATTTATATATATAATGAAACCAAATTTTCTTTTATCTATAATCTATATTACATATATGAAGAAAATGTAATTATACACTCAACCTTTTTGTAGCAAATGCTTTTTTAAAACCTTAATTCGTTAGACTTGTTTAAGATATCTGACTACGTTCGGAACTGTGATTTTAAAAAAAAGCGTATAAATGGATAACTTTCGTGATATTTAGTGTCGCTTGGATTAGAACACACGTATAAAATTGTTTTAAGGACACATTTTGACAAAAAAAAATTATTTAAATACAATATTTCGGCAAAAATCTAACTTAGAATAATCTTTTTTCAAAATCTTCTCCTTTCGTAAAAAATGCTTCTGTTATAATAATATTTTGCCCATATATAGCTCAGACTTCTGTACTGAGGCTCAACTATGATTTTTAAAAAAATACACTTTATTTTCATAGTTACAGCCAATTGAAATATATAATTATCGGCGTTTTTTTCTTAAAATTTCTCCCCTCCGCGTTGTCGTAAAACATGGATAAACCCAATTCTAAGTTATATATTTCAAAAATTCTAGTTGAGCCTCTATACAGGGATCTAAGCTATATACAGGCAAAATATTATTGTAACTTATTGTTTTTTGTTATTTCATTGCTACGTAAATTTTCCTTCCTTTTATTTTATTTATCTTATTCTATTTTTTCTTTCACTTACTTCTTAAGCCCAGTGAGACACGTGTGGTTGCACGGATATTGTGCCTTATCTGTCTTTAATAAAAAATAAAAGAGAAGGCACCTGCGTCTTATCGCAACAACGCCAACATTCAAAGATAACTCGCCAAGATGGGAATTTTGATTTCGCACGTTCTGCACACGCTGAATTGGTGACCATGATCTTCATTTCATACAATGCCGCCAATAGGTTGCGATAATCTGTAAGTACCTAAAAGAATTCCATTAAGCACCAGTATGACAGTTTTGTCAACAGATTTTAGAATGTGTGTCTACTTTTTTCTTCATATATCCTAGAAAGTTTTCTTTGATTGTTTTGTTTTAGGGTTAGTTTTAAGATAAACAGATTTTTTTGCAAATTTCTGGGATGGAGAATAATGAGATATCCTGAATTTCTTAAGCGTTTATAGGCCTGGGGGATATGAATTGTAACATACAAAGAAAAAGCTCCATCATTTTAGATGATTATCTAAAAGAAAATTTGTTACTGGTTAAAAATTGTACCTGGTCAATTAAAAAGGAAACAGAGTACAAATTTTTTATCATCATCTACATTTGAAAACATACTTGCTAAAAGATCTACAATACAATCAAATGCTAACATGGGAGCTTTCCATTTGTTTTCTGAGAGCCAGCTCATGAAAAGTTTTATTTACAACAACAGCATTTTTAACATTTATAGAAAATTTATGCTTACCAATTTGATCAATTTTAGTTTGACCTATGCATGTTAAGAAATCGAACTCTTTATTTATAAATACTCATGTTTTAATGGCATGACATATTCTCGTGTCTAACATTATAATTATTACTTGATCTTCTTTACTAATAGTGTATACGTTCTGAAGCTTTTCTGCATTGAAGCATTCTACTAACTCTGGAAAAGGCGTAAGAGATTTCGTTTTTTCGAATTCTTCTTTCGAAAAAATGCTCTCTTGGATAGAGCTTTGTAAATGTTTATTTTAAAGTCTTCGCTTTCTCTGCTCAGGACATTCTCAAACGGGATTTGTAGTCTTTGAAAGATATTTTGGGAAACTTAAAAAAAAAATGATGGCACAGCAAAATTTTGTAATCTGACACACTTTAAAGGAACACATATCATCTCCGTAGTTTTCTCGTCAGAAGCTTATGCTTTTCCTTATATTGCATCATCAGTGAAGTGTAAATACTCAAACCTAATCTTTTAAATATGTATATACATATTATTATGCATAAACACAAAAGACTTATTAGAACTAACAAAAATTGCTCTGATAGCTTGATTTTTTGTATGTTTGAATGGAGCTTTTGCAAGAAATACTGAAATAATTTTGCTACAACACAACAAAAAAAAAACAAAAAAAAAAAATTCAAAGCGCATTGATGCAAACTTTCAATAACGATTTAGTTTTTTCTCTGATTTTAAAGAAATTTTTGTTTATTTTGCCAGAATATGGTTGCCATCAAAGCATACGTGATACGACGAAATCCCTCTTTTCGTCAAATCCCGCGATTTACATTAATGCAAACAATTCTAGAAAGGAAACTGTCACTTTTGTCGTCAAAAGCTTTGAAATCGGTACTCACTACCTCTAAATGCAGTGTCCTCTCCGACCATTCCTGTTATAGCAATCAAACTTGAGGTACCAGATTGTGAGGTAAACGCTGATTGATTGATTGATTGAATATTAACGTCGCACTGTTCAGCTACACGAGGGCTTTTGGCGACGGATCACGTAATTTTGAATCATGGTCAAGTGACGTGGACGACACCCTATCTGGCACCTCCCTCTACTAACTACCACACCACACCAATGGGAGAACGTTTCAGCTTTCGACAGATTTAACGTACATCGCTGCCCTACACGGCGGGTCTTCAGTGGTACTGGGCTCGAACTCGTGACAAGGCATGCCACGATCCAATACCTATACCACTCGGCTACCGCAGTCACGAGGTTAACGCTGAGACATACTTATCTGTTTTCAGTTTACTTTTGTTGCTGCGGTAGTCGAGTGGTATAGGTATTGGACCGTGGCTTGCCTTGTCTCGAGTTCGACCCCAGTACCACTAAAGACCCGTCGTGTAGGGTGGTAAGTAAGCTGAAAACAGATAAGTATGACTTAGCGTTAACCTCGTGGCCGCGTTAGCCGAATGGTATAGGTATCGGATCGTGGCATGCCTTGTCACGTGTTCGAGCCCAGTACCACTAAAGACCCGCCATGTAGGGCAGCGATGCACGCTAAATCTGTCGAGAGCTGAAACGTCCTCGCGTTGGTGTTGTGTGGTAGATAGGAGAGGGAGATGCCAGTTCAGGTGTCGTCCACGTCACTTGACCATGGTTCAAAATTACGTGGTCCGTCGCCAAAAGCCCTCGTGTAGCTGAGCAGTGCGACGTTAATTTTCAATCAATCAAATCAGCTTACTTTTACACCTTTTTTTTCTTAATCTTAAATTCATCCTAATAGTTCAAAAATCAGGTAGCTTTTTTTTTTGTGTGTGAATGTATTATGCATTTTGTGTCTCGCATCATAATAATATAAAAAATAAAAGGTTGCATATGACCGTATTTACATCGACCATGAGGAGCTGCGGTAGCCCAGTGTTCAAGGTATCGGATCATGGCAACATGTCATGAGTTCGAGCCAAATTCCAGTAATGACTCGCTGTGTAGTGGATCGATGCACGTTAAGTCTATGGAGAGCTCAAACATTCTACCTTTGATCTGGTCTGGTATTTAGGAGAGAGGGCAGTGCCAGCTCAGGTGTCATCCTCGTCACTTGAACATCTTTTCCAAACTACCTGGTTAGTCACCCAAAGCCCTCGTGCGTGTAGCTGAACTGTGGGACGTTAATGTTCACTAACTCACTATATCGACCATGAAATCTGAATCATAATAGGCTTTCTTTTCTTTACACACTTTTGATATTTAAGGTATTTATGTTGATTCTGTGAAAAGAGTTTTGTAAATTTGCTTCAGGTAGTAATTTTGCTCAAGGTTGAGTGTAATGAAATTGGACGATAAGAATCAGCCAATTCCAAGTTTTTATCTAGTTTTAGAATAGGGAAATGGACTGCCTTTTCCCAGATAAAAGAAAAATAATTAAATTTCAGAATTTTGTTAATGAGAATTGTTAGAATAATTACAGCTTTGAGAGGGAAATTTTTAGTCATCCGGTTTGCGACCCCGTTCTTCCTGGAAGCCTTTCTGCTATTTGATTTCTTGATGTAAGTGATAGTTTCTTTAGGTAAGATAACTAGATGTTCCTAATTTATATCTTATAAATGCAACAGGATATTTGTCAACTGGACTTTAACTATTTGTAAATATTTTTTTACTAAATAGTTTCGATCCCTCTCGCCAACCTAGAAAAGTAAACTTGAGGTTACGACATTACAGAAGATATTACAATTTGATTCACAATTCACATTCAGGGATATCTTTGTTGCTCCTTATTCCATAAAACCTGTAATTGTAACTGTAAATTCTTATTTAGTTTATTTGTTCTTATCTATGATAAGAATAGGAATATTTTGAATAGATTTAATTTGCTTGTTAATACTGGTAAAAGTGTCATATAATTTTAATCTGATGTAGCTCTATATGTCTTTGCCTAAAAGTTTATTAATACCACTAATTATTTTCATATTCAACCTTAAGACATAAATAACATGATTTTAGGTGTTGCAGTTAGGGTGTGTAGCTATTTGGAACTCGCAATGCATGAGGGTACAAAATAGTATATACACTCCTTTTTTACAATTAATAGTCTCAAAATATGTCATAATTAAACAGCATACTTAGGAATGTTATGTTCTTGTCTTTTGCAGTTGTATGTTGCGCAATTGCTAAAGATATTATTTCTATTTTAACAACATTGTACCCATTTTACTCTGTTGTTTTCTTGGTCACCGAGAGGGCATGGACGTGAACTTGGGGTTGGCCCTATCAAGCCATAATTTCAAGTACTGGTGACTAAATGTGATACTGGACACAGATAGTGCAACACCAATAAGGACCAGATATATTACAGCGAAATTTAATCGACCGATAACATGTTTTATACAAAGATCAAAAGATTTAAATTACAACCTCTTGTGACGTGTGGAGGTTGAAAAAATCAGTAGTTAGCGTATACCTCATTGTTGGCTATAGCCGCTTCGACACGCCTCGGCATAGAATCAAAGAGGCTTTGGATGTATCTTTGGGGTATCAACGTCCCTACCGCTTCTATATATTTCCAAAGTTGATCCATTGTAGCAATAGTGATATATCTCAAGAATCAAGGTCAGATGAGAGCGATGAAGAAAAATTGGAAATATTTGAAATGGAAAGCCAATTTTGGATCATTATTTACCATAAAATTCTCTTGAACCCATTCCTTCCATTATCTTAGCTGCTGCAAATTCTTGATTTCTGTGCAAACAAGGTGCAATATCAATTAAATGACCCTCCAAAACTCAAATTGGATCGCTTAAAATTTAAGTTGGAGATAAATGAAGCGTTTGCAGCACCTCCACCTACTAACAAAAGTATTTTAACTGATGATAAAGATAACACAGTGCTGTGTGATTCCACTAGCGAAAAGATAGAGGTATTATGATACACCTGCTATGCATGTCATGACTTTTATCCTGGCCATTTCAAGATAAAAAGGATTGGCACGTACAGCCATTTTGGATGTGTTGATCACATTTCAAGGCCTCGCAAGTGAAGATTTGAAATCTACGAAAGCAGTTCGAAAACATGTTGTGCAAAATGCAGGGTTTATTTATTTTTATCAAAAACGAAAACATGCTTTAAAAATTTACACAGGAAATAAATATAGAGTCAATAAAATAGTTACTTTTACATGAATAATTTCCTTATTTGTAACAATTTTTTTTTTGAATTAAGTGTGTTTCTTCCATCAACTTAGAGCCAAAAGAAGTAAAATTTCACAGGTGCTGATTTCACAGAAAATGTTCAACCCGCACGATCGTGCGGGTACCATCAACATTACGTGAGGGGGGGGGGGAAGAGGGAAATTTTTTTTTTTTTTTCCCGGGGTCATTGGGGGCAATATTGTATTAACAACCAGAAGAATTTAAAATATAAAGATAAAAATAATTCGGATCATAAAGTGATATAGTGCTTCTGGGTGGCGCTACAATCACCCGTGATGTGCCTCTGCGAACTAATGCTGATGGTTTTTATATTTCATAGCCACCAACGCATGATGTAAATTTCATTTGGTTTTTATGCTACTTCCGGGGGTTGTACTTTGTGTGGCTGGCATGCCTAGGGATGATGAACATTAAAGTAGTAATTTCGAGTCGAATTATACTTCCTTGTTACACATTTTCAGTAAAGTCTTCGTTTTTCTACAGTTTTACTGCTGAATTGTGTTTCTATTTCTAGGTCGAGAGTAGATTGTCCAAGTGTTTAATGCGTGTTTACAATTGATTTGGATTGTATACGTGCCTCGTGGTATTGTGAAGTTAAGATTTAAATTTTTCTTTCTCAGTCCTTTTTATAAATTTGTATTGAAATTAATTATTTGAATACTTATAACCTTATATCCTTTGTTTTTAAAAAAAATTAGCAATGACATTATGCATTTTTCTTGAATGGTTGTAAGGGAAAATAAGGTTTACAGTTAATTCTTGAAAATATCTCCATACTATGTTTGTACGCTTATGTGAAAAAGCTAATAAAGATATAAGAATGGAATTCCTAATCTACTTTCATGCATTTTTTTCTAATCGATGATATAAATAGGAGTATTTTGAATCGATTTCATTTGTTTGCTAAACTTTTTGAAAGATTCTAAGGTTTTTTCTTTTAATTTGATGTTGCCTTTTTGTTACCACTGATATTTCGTATGCTGAATCTTCAAACATAAATATCACAAATTTTGGTGTTGTTTTAGGTTGTGTGGCTGTTTGAAACTCTTACTGGAAGAGAGTTTCTTTCAGCTTATGTAGCTTTTTGCAACAGCAAGCCGTATTAATAGAATTATTAAAATCAGAAACTAGATTTTATTCAAAATTGGAAAACCCCCACAAGTCCTTTCCGGTTCTATTTCTTTGAAACAAACGTATGCCTTTTTTTATCTTTTGGCTGTTGGGGTCTTCTCTGAGTAGGCATGGCCACGAACTCGTGATTAACGTTGTAAGTTCGAGATCTGGTTCTTTTTAGAAAAATAGGTTTCCCTCTTTTCTTCTTTTTTTAAGAATCCATAACAACAACAAAAAAAAAATGTTATTGCTCATGAACAAATGATGATAAAGTAGAACTTTTTTTTTTATATAGGTCCTTTTTTCTGCGATTTTTTTTCTGTGCGATCATTTTTTATTCAGTGTACGAATTTCAACGGCTTTGGCACCATTGTAATGTTTTCTATCGATGTATATATGTACACTTCAAGACCCTTTTTTTCATTTGTTATAAACTGTCTCCCAACATTGCACGTTCAGTTGCCTTCTCTCAGCATGTGCTTGATGGAAGACGAAACTGTCAATGGCACACACATTATAAATAATTTGTTAGATTAGGAAGACGGACAAAAAGAACGGGTTTCTTTGAGAGCAGATAAAATATATGCAGGGATCCAACTTACCAAAAAAGTGAGAATGTATTTTTTTTTTTAAAAAAAAGATTCTAATTTAAAATTCTAAAAAGAGCTTCGATCATGCATATTTGGCTATCGTGAAATTTACAAGCATTTGACAAAAGACCCTTCGTCACAAAACTTATCATTTACTTTTTGTTCCCAAAAAATAAATCAATTGAAATTGTTTATTGTATTTTCATATGACGAAAACTTTGGATTACTATGAGTAGCAGTGAATTAATTATGTATGTGCATTTTGAAAATTTTTCCATGCACACAATAAGAAACTAAATGTTTTAAAATGTTTCCATGTGTAATTTAATTATTTATTTTGCTATGCAAGTACTTCCTCATAAATTTCATAAATAATTGACGTATTTTCTAAGTTCGACATTTTTTATGCTGTACCTCTCAACCGCATAAAAAAGTATGTGCTATGCCAGGGTTGGCGAACCTTTATGGATCAACGTGTCATTTTTTTCTAAAGAAGTGTTTAATAAGGTATATACGCGTGCCATCAAATCATTTTTACTTGTGATTATTGGGGAAACACAATAAAACTAAATACTAACAACACAAAGCTCTTTATTTACTACAAATACCTTTTATACTGTATAGTTGTAAATGTTTTAGTTATACGTGTAATTCAAATTAAAGTGACATTAGTGTCACTTCTTGTAACAAATAACTTAAGTAAGCTATTACTTTTAGTGGAATATATATGCTGAATTGGAGTCATCTTCCAAACGATTTCTAAGCAATTAGTTATTTTTACTGTGGTTAACTTTTTTGATAAGAGTATATGTGATTTATTTCAAAATGCCGTTTTACAGACGGTTCTGCATACCACTATTCCAGAGCATAAAAAACACACCACGTACTAATATAATGCCATATTTCTAGATTCATCAAATTTAAAATTATCTGTTACATCTTGCACTTTTTATTCTTTTGTTGAACTAGTCATGTTTAATAACAGTTAAAAATCGCAGATATTACACAAATAAACTTTCAAATACAGTTGTATCAATGAAATTGACTATGTTATGCGTAGACAAACTTTGCATCATAAGCAATTGTAGTCCACGACGTAACTAATGAAAGACAATAACAAAACGAGTGTGCTTACCGCCACCTCCCGACCGATCACTCGCGTTTTTGTTGGTAATATTTTATACTGAACTTAGTTATTTTGAAATAAAATGTAAGCCATTTTGATAGCTGAAGTGCCCAAAATATTGTGTCGCGTGCCATCAATGGCACGCGTGCCACTGGTTCGCCATCCCTGTCCTATGCCAACGAAATTCCTTGTAAGTATTATTGAAATGTTCGAAAAAAATTTTATGCGGTTTCTTTTTATACTATCCCTACTTTTAACAATAATTTAATTAATTTTTACTAACTTCCAACCCACCACTGTAAATAATTGTACCTTAATAAATATATATGTAACTTAATGTGGCCTTCGCATTCTCTCTACACTTATTTTTTTATCTTGATATATAATATCTATTATTTTTTTGCACCAAAGCAATTGTTCCTAAGTTAGATACAATCTAATAATAAGTAAGTTATTTCAGTTTCAAGAAAAAATAAAATCAATACACTAACACCGAAATCAGGAATACTGATTAAATATTTCGCGAGGTTACAAGATTTCATAAATAAAAAAAAGCAGTTATTTTCAAAACTTTTTTAGCTATTATATGGTTAAAAATTATTCTATATGGAATGGGATTCAGTTTCAAAGTGTCCATATATAGTGCAGAGACCATTAAACAAATCCATTGTACACAAAATTCTAAGCCAGCGTTCCTCAAACTATAGGGCGTGCCCCTGTAGGGAGCGTAATAACTCTACAAGGGGGCGCGAGCATATAGAAAAATCGAAAGCAAAAGATTATTTAAAAAAAAAATTATTAATTTACTGAACGTAAACAAAATACATTTCGACATAATAAAAAATTAAATTAACATTTTTACCGATATAATACACTTATAAATGTATCAACACTGCACAGTACATTTTATAATTAATTTAACTACATTAAGTTAAGGGCAAGTTTAATAGTAACCAGTGGCCCCATGTGAGCTTGTTATATATAAAATTACATTCAAAAATTAACACTTATCTTGATAATTTGTCCAGTTTATAATTAATCATTTAACTGTCCATTAAAATTTACGTGATTCACTCCCCAATGCCACCGTTTTCCACATAGATGCGCGTATGTAATGCATTGGGGGAGAAAAGGGATACATATATAAATAAGATAGTCCTTCTCAAATTTGCAATATTCGCTACCCAATATTCAATCATAATTTTCATCGCACCCCCCTCACACAATAACATTGTATTGAATTCAATAATACTATAGTTTGACGCTAAAAACTACGATAACGATTTTAACCTTTTATGCGCCCCCGGCGTATATAAACGTCTCGCTAAGCTAAAGTGTTTATTTCCCCGAACTTCTATATAACTCTTTCGGAAGTACGATCTTTTCTGTGCACTGCTTTTCATAAAACTACTCCGAAAGCTTTCGGATGGAGTAAAAGGACCTTGAAAATATTAGAGGATTGATTATTTCAGATTATTTGCTTCTTTATTCGTCGTCCCTTTCCCCAATACATCACTTACGCGCTCCTACGTGAAAAACGGTTGGCATTGGGAAGCGAATCGCGTAGCTTTTAATCGACAGTTTTTAAGGGATTAATTATAAACCGTATAAATTACCAAAATAAGTGTTAATTTTTGATTTGAATTTTATATGTGACAAGCCCATGGGATTACTGATAGTTAAACTTGTTCTTAACTTAGTATTCTTAAATTAATTATAAAATACATTCTGTAGCACTGATATATTTATAAGCGTAATATATCAGTGTAAATGTGTATTTTACTTTTTTATTACAACAGAATGTATTTTGTTTGCTTACTTTCAGTAAATTTATATATATTTTTCAAATAATTTTTTGTTTTTGACTTTTCAATATGCTTGCGCCCCCCCCCCCCGCGGAGGTGGCGCGCTCCTCAAGGGGGCGCGCCCCACAGTTTGAGAAACGCTGAAGTGAGACCTTCTCCAAAATAAATACTTCGCATACACCGTCAAGGTCATTTTATTGTATTCTCTGACCTTCGGAATAGTACACAGAGAAGCTTGTACTTCGGAAAAACACATATATACGTCAAAACTTTGGCTAAGTGAGACGTTTATATACGCCGGTGGCACTTAAGAAAAATTCGAATTTCAGCTTTTGTGTCGATGTATAGAATTATTGAATTCAATACATTATTAATTATATGAGCGGAGGGGGGTGAGATGAAAATTATGGGTGAATATTCGGTCGTAGATATTGAAAATGTTTGAGTCCTATCCTAAACAATTATACTATTTGCATAATTACAGATGCAACTTCGGAAATAGATACGGACTCGTAATACTACGTAGAATTGATAGAAAATAAATAAAACCTGTTTATGAAATGAAGCCGCATACCAAATTCAGTGAACTTTATTTTTTTTCCCACTCAGGTTTTCCACTTGTCAGCGCCAAAATACTTATCAGATAGGGGATGGAGGATCTATTGCAGATCCATATCCCTGTGACTTGAAGAAACGTGAAACGTTAAATGAAGCCGCAAACAATGATCCCTCAGCTCACTCTTATTGATGAAGCATTAGCCATGTATAACGTTTTATGTTTATAAACGGGTTTTAAGATTCCGATACAGTAAATCACTGAAAGATATAGAAATTGACATCAGTTGTATTGCTTCAAAACAGTATAAAGAGGGAAGCAAAGTTAAGAAAATGAAAGCCTCTATTGGTATATGGTTTAACAAGGCTAATAAAAAAGGGAATTTTAGAATCATTCTGTACAATGGAAAGTTCAAAAATTTTGTATATTAGTTATTCTACAAATTGAACCGTAAATGCCTGTTTTTTTAAAATTATTTTAAAAAATTATTTCTAGATTTTCAAAATTTGGTTATCTTGTAATAATTTAGTATACAACTACTATTTTATATCTAACATTCTTTTTTTTTCAATTTAGCATTTCATTTTTTTAGTGATATAGGTACATGAAAATACCAACATTTCGGGAGAAAAGTCCAGTTTGCCAATTTTAACGAAATTTTCAATGGGAAAAATAAAAGGAATCATTTTAAAGAGAATTTAGTACTGAATTCAATACAAAAAAGAAAATGCAAATATTTGCAGAGCAAAAAGTTACGCTGCAATAACTGTCGATATACATTGGATATTGATAATAGCAGTGAGTTATCCGAGCTTATAGTGAGGTTGCGTTTATTCTTTATTACAGCTTCACATCGATGTTTCATTGAGCTGAAAACA
>BMAV01021327.1:35322-46189 GCA_019973955.1 Trichonephila inaurata madagascariensis | reverse complement strand
AAAAAAAAAAAAAAAAAAAAAAACGACGCACCAAGAAGGAGTAGCTCGATTGTAATGGAATTTCGTATGCAAAGACATTTGTACTGAACATGCAAATGATTACAATTTGGTGACCAATGAATGAAAAGCGGAAGTTACAGTGCATCGGGACTGCACACTCAGCAAGTGTCTATAAGAAGCGATGCTCAATCTGATGGTTAAATCTTTTGCTGTATTACGATTTAGGATACCTTTCAGCGAATGAAAAAATTCCTCGCCGCATGATTCGAGCTCATTACGAGTAACTGTCAGAGTTTGAAAGAGGCCGTATCATTGAATTGAAAAATGCAGGTTGGGGAAATTGGAGAATCGCTCATCATATGGGTCGAAGTGATGATGTTATTAAATGATGATGGCAAGAATGGGTAGACAATGGCAGATTTCTGCGTCGTGATGGTAGCTGTCGACCTATGACAACAGCAGATCGGGAGGACATATTAATTATAAGATTAGCTGACACTGCGCCTGATTCATCGTTATCAACCATCAGACGTGTGACCCGCACACGAGTGTCCATCATGACCATTCACAAATGGTTGATAGTGCAAAATTTACGCTCGTACCGACCGCTACTCAACCTACCACTGATGCCTGCAAACTGTCGAGCCAAATTACAGTGGTGCTTGGCTGGATCAGGTTGGAATCATGCTGACTGGGGACGTATAATGTTTAACGTCGAATCCCGCTTATAAATGTGTCCTGACGATCATCGAAGACGTGTCTGGAGACGTCCAGGGTAGCGTGCCAAACCTGCTTTCCCTATTGTACGCCACACAGACCCTCAACAAGGTGTTATGGTCTGGGTTGCCATTTCTTTTCAAGCCGGACTACTTTGGTCGTCATTAGAGGCACACTTACAGCACATCGGTACGTCGACAGCATTTTGAGAACTGTTTTGCGACCGTTTCTTTTGCAGTACATTGGCCTTATTTTTAGAAAATCAGGCCAGACCACATGTGTCACGTATTGCTATGAACTGTCTTACAGATTTTTAAACACTTTCTTGTCCAGTCAGATCAACAAATCTCTCTCCAATCGAACATGTTTAAGATATGATGGGAAGGCGCCTGCATCTACCATGGAATGTTGATGACCTGCCACGATAATTGGAGAAAATTTGGCAAGAAGCACCACAGGATACCATCAAGGTGCTTTATCACTCTATGGCATGTCGTGTGGCAGCTAGCATCCAGGCTAAGGTAGGTCAATACATTATTGAGCTCGTTACTTTGTAACCAAGTTACTCTAAATTAAATCATTATGGAATAATCATTTTGTATTCTGCACATCATCTTTCAACCCACCAATTTTTATCTCTATCGGACAACTCGTTCTTGGTGCGTCGTTTTTTTGTTATAGAGTGTAGTTTTAAGATTTTCTTTTGTTATTACATGATGCCAGGAAACAATTATATCACTAATTAGTTTCTCTTTTATTTCATGGGTACCACATTCAGACAAGATTTTTCAAACGGTGCCGCAAGTTTTCGATAGGATTGAGGTTAAGACTGTTTCCTGGTCAGGATAACAATTATATTTAATCGAAAAAAACAATAATATCAAATAAAAGAATCGATTGGGCACATGTGGCAATAAAGTTGTATTTCCTTGGTTAAAATTATAACATGTGTGTAGTTCAGTGAATACATATGGAAACTGAACGTTTTGTTTAAGATGTCAGGAGACAAATTTAATAAAAGAAAAGCAGGAAAAGACCGAATAAGGTCTACATCTGTTGATGGAAGAATAACAAAACTACTATGCTCTTCAGAGATAAAAAAAATTCCATGGACATCCATCAGAAGTGATGAGTGATGCAGATGTTTCTAACAGTTCAAAAACAGTCAGGGGTAGATAAGCAGATTTATGACTAAAAGGTAGATTTGCAATAAAAAAAGTCATATCTCAATTTACAGCAGTGCTAAAAAGGACTACACAGTGGGCAATGAAACACATTAATTGGACAAATGATTATTAACCACAAGTTTTATAGAGGGAGGGATTTAAAATATCGTTATTTGGTAGTGATAGCCTAAAACATTTAAGACGTAGAATATTCGAAATGCTACCTGCTGACTGCATACAGTCAACTGTGAGGAACCCCCATAGTTTTATCATTTAGTCATACATATCATCACATGATATTGGCCACCTTCATATCATCGATGGGACACTATCATAAAATACATTGACACCATTCTAGAACCCTAACTTCTGCCTTCCAGCAGGGACCTATTTATCGATAATACTTCATTTATTTTTCAGGAAGATTCTTCTCCTTGTATCATACTAAAGTAATTAAAAGATTGGTACGATTCTAAGAGATTATTGAGTTGTTCACCTAACCAGGAAATAGTTTTGACCTTGATCCTATCGAAAACTTGTGGTATCGTTTGAAATTTCTTGTCCGAATGAGGTACCCATGAAATAAAAAAGAACTAATTGAGGATATGATTGTTTCCTGGCATCATGTAATAATGAAGGGAGAGCTTAAAACTATTTTAATCTCAATGAAACATTGATGTGAAGCTGCAATAAGGAATAAATGCAGCCTCACTAAGCTCTAATAACTCACTGATGTCATCAATATCCAATGTAAATCGACAATTATTGCAGTATAACTTTTTGAGCTGCAAATATTTGCATTTTTTTTTCATTGAATTTAGTTCTTAATTCTCTTTAAAACGATATACAATACTTAGCATTTTGAGCAACGTAAACTTTTGTAAAAACATACAAACTTAAAAAATATTTAAAACAACACAATTTTGGCTATCTCTGAAAGCTTCATTTTAATCAGTTGAAAGTATTTTTTTCTTTTTATAATCACAAAAACTGAAGTTTAATTTCATAAGTTTTTTCTACAAAATGAAAAATATCTCATATTTCCACAATAAAAATTACAAAATACTTCTGGGGTCGTGACACCTACATTCACAATGATTTTCGTTTCATTTAACTATGTCTAAGTCTCGTAATGAGCTCTCATCTTTAAGAATAATATGAATTTTTTTGTGCTAGAATAGAATATAGTTTTTAGAAAGCTTGATGCGGTATTCGAACCTTGAAGAAAAGACGAATAAGGTAAGCGATACCTTTTTCCCCCTTCATAAGATTTAAAATAGAACAATTGCTTACATCCTATACTTTTTAGGAAAGCATTTTAACATCTTTTCTTTATTACAATGTATAAGTGATGTTTTAGTAAAGTGGATTTCAAAATCCTGCTTTCAAAATTCTGCACAAATATCTATTCTTCACATATTTATATAAACAGCATCACATGATGAAATATTTAAAAAATCATCAGAATCAATTCTTACTTTTTCTGTTTAACTATTTTTTATTTACTTATTGAATGATTTTTGCATTTAGTAAGGAAAATATAAATTTAGGAATAAATTCATTTCTGAAAACTTTTAATCGTATATTTTAATGAATAAAATACAGCACCTCCCCCAAAAAAATTCATTTTTTACTACTAAAAAAAGAAATTTAAAAAAAATTTGAATGAATGTTAAAAAAAAAAAAAAAAAACTGCATAGCATCTGTCTTTTAAAACTCAGTAAGAAATAAAAATAGAAGCAGACTCTTATTCAGAAAAAGCTGTTTAATATAAAATGGAAAAAAGAAAAAAAATCTATAATCTTAAGTCTTTGATAAGGTTGAATCTTCCGTGCTATGAAGCTATTTTTAAACAACGGTTCCTTTTGATAGTTTTCAGAATCAAAATTTCTTATGAAATAAAATTTCAAGATTTTGGTTACAATTTATATTTAAAATTGTGTTTTTATTTTTGGTAATTCATAATTTTATATTCTTCCTTTTATTTCATACATTCACATTAATAATCGGTAATTTTAAATTGTATTATAGGCCTATGTTTTATTTATAAAATTTTATGGAACAGATTAAATACATTATTCGATTTTAATGAGAGGTAATCCACATTGAATAGGATTTCAATGATGATGAAAATAGTCGCATCAGAATTTTAAAGTATATCATAAATTATAAATCTTTCTTAAAGATTTTAATCCAGAATGTTGTCATGTTTCTTTTGCAGCAGTTTTAGTATTAATTCCAGAAAAAAAAATACCAGGAAAAAGTGTTTAATAATTAAAATTTTCCAGATTCATTTTGTTGACTTTATAACTATATGTTGATTTTCTTTAATAGAACTGCGCGCATTGGTTTTTTAAACTTTTCAGAACCAGTACATTCCCCTGGAACAGGTAACACTTTTTTAGTGCGGCACCATACAGGCGATACCAAATGCCGCAAGTAAATTTAACGCCAGTTTTCTCCCCAGAGGGTGGCACCTGAGCTTTAGTGATGCGAAACCGTACTTTGAATTTTGATTTTTCTGAGAACATCCAAGTCAAACAGGCACTCAAAGGATTTTTTCATGCCATATAATCATAAGACATGACAACTGCATCACAAAGATCCACCGACTTGGGAGGTGGTGAAACCGCAACCTTAAGTGCAGAAGGCCAGCGACAAACCAACCACGCCACCCAGCCAGCCTATATGTTTATATTTTCAAAAATTTTAATTTTTGTAATGTTGTTTACTTTATAACTGCTAATAAGAATTAATTAATTATTAAAATGTAAGAAATGTGAAAACAAGAACTTTTTTTTTAAATTTTAATTTGTTGGAGTTATTCTGAAATATTGCAACATATTTTAAGTGAGTCATTTTTTAAATAAAAATTCTTACTGGTTTCATCTTAGAAAAGCTGTATTTTGAAGAATTATTTCATGTACTTTACTCTGAACTTAATTCTTAGACGAAAGCTTGTGAAAGGGATCAGAAATCAAGGTAGTTAGTTTCAGATGGTTGGCAATATCCTGGAAAGATGCAATTTTAGCGTAGATTTTGTCAGGTCACTTAAGCCCACCTACAAATCCCCCTTTCTCGACGGGAGTGGGGAGGAGGTATTCTTTATTCACGATCCTTTAGTTGAACCTCTTGGGGGAACTATTTCTTAACTGCAATTTTAGTTTAAAAACCACTTTCTGTAAAAGTTACTTGATTTTATGCAAATAAGGATGCTATTAAATCCTGACGATGGGGTGTTTCAGGTTAATCGAGAAATCTAGAAGAATAGAAAGTGAACTGTGACTATAAAGTGGCATGGCCTGAAATTAATATTCACCTTAGAAACTCACCAGGAGTTGTGGCAGGAAATAGCATTGGAGCTGTACTGAGCTATCATGATTCGAGAAGAAAGTGTTATAAGGAGCTCCGACTTATTTTAAATCATTTTGAATACTGTTATAAGTTAAATTATAAGAGTTAACATTGTGAAAACTGCTATCAGGGTTAATCAATAAAGATGCAGATCGCCCATAAAGTGTTCAATACAAATAAAAAGTATATATTTTTAAGGTTTCATGTCTGTTTCTTCCCCGAACCCTGTTACTCTTGCAATTTCCGGGCTCCGAACACAGTTACGTGTACGGGTACCAGCAACAGGGCCACCGTTCTCTGCTCAATACACTGCTAAACGTCTGGCGCAGTGTCAACGCCATCGTTCCAGGACCAATGAATGCCGTGAGTAATTGTTCACAAATTAATCTCGATGCTGTTTGTGAATGAATGCCAACCATCGATGGATATGGTGATGATCCGGAAATCACTACTAGCCAACCAATTAGTCGAGCATCAAAACAGTCCTACACCAGGAATCATTGTTTTAAGCGAGTGGTTCTCAAACCGTAGGGCGCATCCCTCTAGGGGGCGCGAGCATATCGAAAATAAAAGATTTAAAAAATAATTTTAATTTACTGGAATGAATTAAAACAAAATACTTTCAGACATAATTAAAAAATGCACTTTTGCTCTGATATAATTTATAGGCGATATAAGTCTTATCTCTCTCTCTCAAAAATAAAAACTTCTTCAATACCTAATTAGCTATCTTTGATATAAAAAACCAAATAAAACTAATTTTATTTGATTTGCTGTAATCTCATGATGAGAGATTTTTACTACTCTTTCAGAGAAAAAACAAATCCCAGACCCAGAATCGAAAAAATTTAGGAATATAAAAAATTCTTCACTGTGATTATTTTTGAAATAATGCACATTATAGCTGTAATCTGATTTTGCTGATAATCTGTTTGACCTTCTAAGTTGTTGGTACAGTTAGTTATGACCCCTTTCTTATGTGTTTGTTTCTCATTTAGGGAAGTTGTAAGTAGTGTATTTATTTCTGTGTTGCGCTTTTTTCCATGCAAAAGAGTTTTATGATACTTGAAAAATCATGGAGAGCACTTTGAAGGATTACTTGGCCAAAACTTTTTTTTATGAGTATTCTCAAAGATATAAAGCATATTGAAAAACGTTTTACACAATTATTTTAGCAGTAACATAAATATGATCATAATGAATTCACTCTTAACCCGGAAGTGGTCGCGTGGAACACATATATCACAAAATCGTTAATTCCGGCAAAACTGTTTATTTGTTACCAAAAAAAATTGAAAAGTTCTTAAAAGTAGGTAAGTTTACTTTCTCTTAATTAAATTATTCACTGGAATCACGATTTGTATCGTGTAGAATAAAATAATTATAAAAAAAAGGATTGGGGTGAATCAATCAACCCGCGTGACCATTAATCCTAGTATCGAGTGTGTGTCTGAGCCCCGGGATAAAACATTTTGAAGTCTTCTCGCTTTAAATATTAAAAATAACACTCTTATTTTTCATTGGAATTTTATATTATTTTTAATTGTTTAACATTAATTCTAAATGCTAATTCCTTGAGGCTTAAAATTACACAGTTCACTTAAAACAAATTATAATATGAGCATTCATTTTAAAATATCATTTTACATTTTCGTAAACATTGTCGCGCATTTGGGTTTACTCTTTTGACAATTCAGCTTTTTATCAAGAATGTTTTAGTTTTTTAAAAAAATGAACTCATTCGAAGAGCGGGTACTTCAAACAGTATAATTTTAATTTATCAGTGCTGCAGAAAGTATTTATAACTAATTTATTAATACTAAATTAAGTATTAGCGACTTCCATGGACTTGTCTTGCAGAGGAAAGTTTTTCAAAGGAAGGTTTACGATTAGAAATTGACAATCTGAGTGCCTTTTCTATTTATTTGGCTGCGATCTATATTTTTTCTTGAAAGCAAACACCACATTTTACAATCTGTTCCAATTTAAAAATTCGAGAAAAAAAATAAATATATATTACTTAAAAGTTACATATATAAAATTTAATATACTTATCTTACTAATTTGTACGGTTTATAATTAAGATCATTTTGTAGCTTTAGCTTCAAAAGGCATTATTATTGTATTCAATACATTATTATTGTATAAGGGGAGGGGGTGATAAAAATTATGATTGAAAATGGGGGTACCAGTATTGAAAGTTTGAGAAGCACTGTTTTAAGTGGCATAATGTTTGATCACAGGACCCCTCTGATACACATTGATGGTCGCTTAACAGCGCATCGCTACGTCACAGAATTTATGTACCCTGTTTTGTCCTTGTTTCAGGGCACAACCAACTCTATAATTAACCCACGAGCACTGGCGCAGGGTGTTCTGTACACCCCAGGAACAAGAAAAGCCTCCTAGGATCATAAACAGAATGCGCAGAACCACGATTTTTCTGGAGCTGCACATTTTAGGTCATTGAACTTTCAGGCCTAATGCAATCGATCTCGCTCGGACGATTGGAATGTAACGACCCTTCAAAAGTTTATCTGGGGTTCTGAGAACACCCCGCTAGTGATTGAGTTATATTTTCGCACTTGAAGCGTCTTAATTAGAGTACGTTTTACTCTCTCTTTCCGTTTACATTTTTTTTAAATATATTAATATGCATGCATATTTTATTTAAAATTTCAATAATTGTTGCATAAAAATAATATAATTCTAAAATAATTGTAAAATATAATTTTATTAAAAAATTTTTAAAACACTTTTTACAAATTATGACAAAAACTCCATGGGGAAGGGAGAAACAGCGATTTCGTCGTCTATAAGATACTGTATCAACAGATTGTCAAGATGAACTAAGTGAATTCGATGACTGCGCAATTTCAAAACCAAACTTCTTGGAGAGATGAAACTTGAAATTGTAAAATTTATAATAAAGGTGGTGTTGATATCACTGATGAAATGTGCAGTATTTATGATGTATCGCGAAAATGTTACTGTTGACCATTGCGAATATTTTATCATTTACTTAATACTGTAGGAATTAATGCTTCCGTTGTTAATCTTTCGGTTTTTCCTGAAAAGAAAATGAGATGTTCAAAATTATTAGAGGAGATTAGAATGGATCATGTGCAGCCACAGTGGGATATGAGATTGGAACTCCTAAACCTTAACAAAATACTCAAAAGAAGCTTTACTGACACAGAAGATATTAAAAAAAGCATTAATCCACCAAAAAAGAGACGTTGCACTGTTTGGCTACGGGTAAAAGATGTAAAAATTACTTTTCTTTGTCTTCAACGTAAGAAAAATATGTGCTTAAAGCATATGAATACAGTCTGCTCTGAATGTTTGGTAAATGATTAAAATTTAATTTTTCTACTTTTTACTATCCTTATCATTAATTATAAAGATAAATTATTACTGGTATATACATTTTACTTGTGGTTCATATAAAAATATAAAATTGTGCACTTTAAAATGAAAATTTTGTAGGTTTACTTTAAATTAATGTTAGTCTCATTTGTATACAATAAACTTAATAATTTTATTTGTGTAATACAAAAAAAACATCGTGTACTTCATAAATATATATCATAATTGACTTAAAAAAACTTTCATATTTAAATGCACGTGTTAAATGTTTGAGATGTTCTCTACACCCCGCGAGTAACGACGGTAGCAAAAACAAGCGCGAGTGACCACAAGTTAAAAAAGCCAAAGTTAGGCCACATTGTGATAGGCCACTGGCTGTGGGTATCACGTCTTCATCATCCACACATCTTTGAGGGGATACAAGATTGACCACTCAGAGATTCCATACTAAAATTAGTTTACTGTTATATCTTAATTTATATTCAGCAAAGCAACACAAGTCTAGGAGGCTTATGATCATGAATGTGATGAGACATAAACTATAATTCTAACAAATAGCGCAATAAACCACCGAATCTATATTTATAGATGTTTCCTTGACCTTACTAGAATCCGCTCTAGTATTAAAGTTTAATCTAATCTTTCTTACCACTAATTCACGGCGAGCAGCTACCAGTCCTTATGTCATTATTATAATTCTTAATCCTACTTGCTCCGGCAAATGGACGATCTTCTGGTTTCGAACTCACTTAGAACTCTCCTTCTTAGAACTTCTCTAGCACTATTAGAACTCCTCACATAGAACTTCACGCGAATACTAAAGCTCCAATATGTACATAATTCCTAATCTTCATAATCGCATTCTCTTTTTGAGTTGGTTGGAAAGAATTGTCATTCTGACCCCAAAGATTTCCCCAGAGGTTTTAATAGAAGACGCGATAAAGCCCCATCACAGCCTGCCACACGGCCAACTCTCATTACTCTTACTGGATTTGGCATCCTTACTTGGTCCGCAAACTCTCGAATTTCGAATGCCATCGAGCACCGGTAGGATCTTATTGGACATGATTTGAATCGATGACCACTAGCACAAACAATGGGTGATCTGCTCACGGCAGTTGGTGTAGCTTTGCAACGGTTACCTCAGACAGCCACCAATAAACTACTTGGTAGAATCCCTCTCCAGATTAAAGCCCGGTTCAAATTAATTGGGACAAACATATTTTTCTTGTCCTAGTTGGTGTGCGATTACCAGCGATGTCCCGAACAGCCACTAATCGTTTATATCTGCCTACAGGTAGAGTGACGGATCGACGTTCACTATAATTTACTCGTTTGATTGGTTTTAGTGTATCATTAGTTCAGTTATGAGCATTTCATTGCGGCAGCTGGTAGTTAAAATTTTGTGTTCCGTTTAAAATGCTTTTCCTTTTTGCTTGTTCAAAGATGGATATTATTCCAAGGAAGCGTTCTAAAATAATCTCTCTTAATGAACACAATTCTATGACTTTGAGAGATATAGCTACGGCCGTTGGTGTGAGCAAATCAAGTGTTTCAAGAATTAAAAAACGATTCAAGATTCTGGAATATCCTCTCCAAAAAGAAAAGGAAAACATGGAGCCAAGTGGAAAACTTCTCCAAGAACTGATGAATATCTAATAAGAAATAGTAAAATAAATACAATAAAGACAAAGATTTTCGAAAGGATTTATTGCATTATGGTGTTGAATTGAGTACATCAATTGTACTCAGAACGCTTTGGAAGTTGGTCTTAAGGCAACCAGCCCTAGAAGAAAAAAAAATTTTTTAACTCTGAAAATGATGAAAAAATGTTAAGCATGGGTCAAACAATACTGATCTTGAAGTCTTTTCTCGAAGGAGGTAACTTTTAGTGATGAAAACATTTATTTGTGTGGGGATACAAATCAAGCGCACTAAGACAAAGTAAAGGCGAAACTCTGCTACCAGATCTTTTTCAACAGACAATAAAACACCCTTCTAAAGTGAGGTATGGATTTTTTCCCCCGAAAATGTGCCACTTGAATCTGAGTTCCTCTTAAAAGCAGGATAAATTATGTCATACATAGAAATATTAAGCAGTAGGAATGCTGAGAGAGAAAACATGGAAATATTTGACGGAACATTTCATCATTACTTGGCCCTTTGTCACGATTCGAAGTTATTTTATGCATTTTAGCGGGAAAATAAAAAAATAAAAAATGTTTGATTGGCCTGGTAATTCTCCAGACATAAATTCTATT
>BMAV01021327.1:0-30322 GCA_019973955.1 Trichonephila inaurata madagascariensis | reverse complement strand
AAAAAATGTTTGATTGGCCTGGTAATTCTCCAGACATAAATTCTATTGAGAACTTATGACATATTCTCAAGAATTGTTCAGCTAAGATGAATTGCACTACAGCAGAACAAACGTTAAAAATTGCTGTACCAGTGTTATTCTGCAATGATAAAGTCAAGAACATGTCAGCTACACTAGCGGAGTCAAGGTCCAAACGTGTTCAAGAAGTCGTTTCTGCTAAAAAAGGACATACTTTGTACTAATATAGAGATATTTTAGTCTACTTAAGGTATGAAATGATTAAAAGCTAAGGTATTAGAGAAAAGTATTTTTTCCCATTTGTCCCAATTAATTTGAACAACATAGTTGCTGCTCTACGAGGGCACATTAGATACTGAATAAATTGATTTATAAAGATTTAATTTGTCTGTTTTTCTAATCATTTGCATATCCACCTCACCACTATCGCTCCCGAAATTTACGTGACGGTATGTGCATTATTTCTTTGTGTTGGAATTTCACTTTTGAGGAGTGTAGCATCAACACACACAGACATCTTACAACACATATTCTCTATATTCACTTAACCTTCAACTGCAATTATAATTTGTATACATCAGGTTCCCTTACAGAAAGATATCCTCAAATCAAACAACACATGGAAAGATAAGGATTGGTGGAAGGACCCAGAAAGAACCCATTCCAAGAACCACTAATATCAAAACTGTGGTGGGAAATAAATTTAAGGTATAAGCTTTAGTTTTCCTTTGATTAATTGTACTTTTCCCCATAAAGAGGGTTTTTGTCAGCTAATGTTGCTTTCTGTTTTCGTCTACGTTTTCCTCTCGTATTCTATCACAATGATCCAGGATTTATAATGTTGCCAGAATTATTCATACTTGAACTGCAAAGGTGATATTTCTTACTGTCATAGTAGTAGGATTTTTAAGGGAAATAATATTTGCACGCACTATCAAAAATGATTCTATTTTAAATCATACGAAATTAAAATAAATTGCCTAAGATCAAAATTCAATATCCAATGGCTATAAGGCTCGCAAATGAAGCATCTATTACCAAGGTAAATTAGCCATACCCCCTTAAGTGGTGTTATAGATAAATATTCCCGTTCTTGTGTGAACTAGTAGACCTACATACAGTAAGACCCCGCTTGACGCGGGGTATACGTTCCAGCAAAGAAGAACGTAATATGAAACAGCGTTAAACGAGGTTATTTCATCATGTAAATCATAGGGTTAGGGGAAGACACACACACACACAGGTAGAAAATTGGTCAGGTATTTTACCCTTAAATTTATTATGTTTTTTATAACAATAAAACCAAAATTTATTTCTTACAAATATAGAAATATAATAAACGAGTATACGTATAAAAATAAATAAAATTCTAAGTCTTGATTTAATGGTATATTGCGTTCAATTTCGTCGTCAGTCCACATAGAAAAAAAAAACTCGTTTTTCCATTTCCTCTATTTTTATCTCTAGAACGGGTAATTCTAGTTGCAGAGCTTGTCGTAGTTGTAGTTGCCAATGACAGCAATTTTCTTTATTCTTAAGAATGTTCCTTATTGAATTGAAGTTGCCAAATTGAATGCTGCACCAATTTGAGATTGACGTTCACCAGTATCTAACCTTCTAATCACTTGCATTTTAGTTTCAAGTGAAAATGCTTGTTCTTGTTACTCTATTTTCGTGTTTTTTTATTATCACCCATGATAAAAACTAAAAGTCACAATATTTGTCACTGTAGCAATCGTTATATTACATAAACTTATACTTACAGTAACGTCAACAAATGTTTGAAACGATAAAGATACGTTCGTATAATACCGCAGGAAAGAAAAAACACAGATAAACCGTTTTGGATATCGGGAAGCCTAACGCTGCGTGCAATTTTGGGGAATCCCACAATTAAAATAAAATAGCGCTAAGCGAAACAGCTTTAAGCGGGGTCTTACTGTATATTAAATTCGGCAGGCGCGTTTCTCTCATGGAGTAGAGTTATGCTACAAAAAGAGTTTTTCACACATTGATCAACAAAGGGCGTTATAGATAAATGTTCCTGTGTTTCAACTATTAAAATCATAAATTTAACAGGCAGGTTCCGCTAAAGGAGTAGAGATCCGCTCTCAAATGGGGATTTGCAAAAATTGACTCCAAGGGGTGTTGCAAGGGCGTAAAGGACGTAACAGATAAATATAATAAGTGCACCCATTAGAATTTATTTTATATTCTTTTATACATTGTTTTGCACCACACACACACACAAGTATTATTTTTCTTACAATTCAGCTATTATATTCAAGAATAATATTATTTTATTTTTAAAAAAATAACCCATGTAAACAACTGGTGCTTCAACTAGTTGTTTTATAATTTTTAAAAGTTTACAAATAAAAACTTTTGTTTTAAAAATAATTCTTATTTCAAGAATGATTCTTCCCAAAACAGAACACGTAAATAAGTTTCTTCAATATACCATGAAAACTTTTATTCGTATTTTTGACACTTATTTGAATAAGTTAATTTTGTAGGTCAAACAAAATTGATAACACAACCAAGAAGACTTCGCAAATTTTTACACTCTGATTATTTTCTAGTTTTTTTTCTCAAATATTCCAAAATGAAGTACTAAACCCTTTATTCGAAATTTATCCAATACAAACAATATTTATAAAAAAACTAAAAAAGAGCCTTTTTAATCAGTTGGAAGTTTTTAAGGTTGCTAAAGTACATAAAATCACTCAAGGGCTAGCTTTTGAAGTGATTCTTTAAGGAGTTTGCTATATATAAATAAATGCAAGAAATACCATTTTCAAAACATCACAAGCGCAGTGAATATGGTTCATAAATACAATAACATGGAAAACTCTTTCAGTAAACCAATCAACTGGTCCACAAAGGGTTTATTTATTTATTGTGGTTATACTCTCTGTGTAATCTGTGACTTGTACTTCAAAATAAAACAACCATTATTAGGGCTGGAATATTTACAGGTCAATCATTTCAGATTGAATTCAAGAATTATTAAGTTGCTCAAACGGTTCGTGAATTTACACAAGAGTGAAAAAACAGCATGAAATCTATATAAATATATGAAATTTTTCTCAAAAGTACCACAAAATCTGGCGTATAACGTGCAATTTTAACACAAAAAACAAACTGGAAATTTACAGGCGTGCGTAATACGCCGGGAAAAAAATGATAGCTTTCAAAATAAAAGAAAATATGAGTATAGGAAAAATCAGATTTCTACATACATCGACATAATGTTTATTTGAAAGAAGTAACATTTCTTATGACCATTAAAAAGAGTTGTTGCTCTAGGAAAAAATACTATTTTTTTCAAAAGTTTTTAATAATAAGTCCAATAAATAACTTAAAATTATAAGAGCATTGCACACGCATATTTCACCTTTTTTCCCCGCAAAATAGGAGGTGCACGTGATACGTCGAATATACATAAAAAAAAAATGAAACTGGAAAGTATAGGTGCGTGTTAAAAGGAAGGGCATGTTAAACGGCGGGTTTTACGAAATATATATATAAATATATACATAATATACTCTATAAGATAAAGTACATTTTAATTTTACCATTACATGGAGAAATTCTAAGCAAGCGTCGAAATTTTTTTTTTTTTATTTTATTTTATTATATATTAAATTATTCAAATGTATTTAATTATAAAATGTTTAGCCTTAAAGTATTGTCTAGAAGTTAAAGCTCTGTGGATTAGAGTAATTTTATTCATGAAAATGTCTTCAATATGAAACATCATTCTAATCTGTATATATCAGCAAATTAAGCTCATTGACCAATTTTTAATTTCTAATGATTTGTTTTATTTGTAAAATGATAATGTTTTCCAAACATGTGAATGTCAAATCAACTTCTTTATATATATATATATATATATATATATATATATATATATATATATATCTTTCATTTTCACTCTGTTTCTAAATTTTGATGCAGAAGGGATATTATAAGCTCTATCGAAAAAATATGTCTTTAATGGCACAGTTAGTTAATTAATAATTACAAATTTCAACATGTCTTCCTTAACAGACAATATAACAAAAAGTACATTTATTGGGAGAACATTAAACTGAATCGAAAACTTAAAAATCTTTCTTAAATAACTCTGATCCTTACTTGAGATTAGCCAAAAATAAATGGAAAAATTACTATCGCTTTATTTTTTTTAACTAGAGTGCCACATTGCTGCTATAAATACTTTTTTTTCTGATGACTAATTGATAACATTCAGATGAGTCATAAGCATTCATTTATATGAGAACAAATTAATTACTTCACAGTAAGGTGCGATGACTAAATAAATAAATTAAAATTTTGAGGTGTTATTTTGATTTTTCAAAAGTACTTTTTTTTAACTCTGTACGTTTCGGAAAAAGACTAATCAGCAGATTCACTGAACTAAATGTGTTAAAATCTGCAGTTTTTTTTCCTTTTAAAAGCATTCAAATTACTTAAAGTGTTTATTGTTTTATTCTCAATTATACCTTAATTAAAGTGGTTTTAGATGGACTTTTCTGTTTTAATTAAATTGTTTTAATTTAATTCTTTGACGGTTGTCTTATACATTAAGGCTTTTAAATTTTCAAATTCACAGTTAAATATATTATTAATCAAAGGCAAAATACTAACCGTTTTTTAAATATATATATATATATATATTTCTAGACAGTAACAGTAAAAATAATTTTTCTTTTATATTCAGATAATATTAAATTTATTCTGAATGTAAGAAGTCAGTTTGACGCGAGCCATTATTTTACAATTTATTAAGAAAATAAAGTAAGAGTTTTCGAAGTTTTTTTAAACTTTGATAAATTTTGAGTCATTGTAAGTTATACGTGTTTCTTAAACTACTGTGGACAAAAGTTAGTATGGATTCGAAAATTTGTTCACCTATTGATTTTTAATAATTATTTGGCTAGCTAAACCTGAAAAAATATGATATTTTTTAAAGCCTTAACTTAAAGTTTTTTTTAAAGAAATATCTAGATCTAAAATTCTTACTACATTTTATAGAACATACGTTTGTGAGAATATACAAAAAATAGTTCATGGATATATCTCGAATAGAAAAAAAAAAGCCTTAGGGATTAGAAAACACTTACATTTTCAAAATTAAAAGTTTCAGAAAAAATCATTTAAAGTGTGTTAGTAAAGTCATAAAATAAAAACTTATAATCTCTTTAAACCACTAATTTTTTATATGTAATTTTTCAACTTAAGTTTTACATTAAAGCTCAAGTTTAATTAAATACGAATGAAAATATTTTTTTTTAAATTTAAAATAGTTTTGCGTAATATTGGTAGCATTTCTTACAACTACAGATTATCCAGCCTAATCTTATCATAATATTTTCACAAAAGTTTGAAGCACAAAACATTTATGTGTAAAATTAAGGATATATACTCTAACTTAAGCTAAAAATCACCAGGTTTGTACATAAAATTTATTTTTCTTCAGATTAAAATTGGAGCAATTTAGCAAGTTTCAGTTTTTGTTGCGTAACTCTAAAATACTAAAACATAGAACTATATTACGTGTTTATATAGTATAATGTTGTTGTTTTTACAAATGCCACCCGTCTGACGATGTCATATTGAGGCGCACGAAATTCATCACGCAGAGTTAGATGTACGCCTTTCGCGTTGGACGTGGCTTTGAGCACCATACAGGTGACAGTAGGTTTTGGCTCGGTTCCATTTCAATTTTGAGGGAGAATGCCATAGGGGTGGTGAGGGGCCTCCCAACTATTTTCCCCTTCCACTAACCACCCGAGAGGACTGACGGCTCGACGGCTATGTTGATGGCACAATACATTTTCAAGCATCCATGCCTTGTTTGGGGTTCGAACCCATACTCTGAAGCACCTCAGTTAGTGTCGCTAACCACTATTACGGATAGGTGACTACTAAAACGTAGTTTGGTAGATCATGGGAGTAATCATTTTTGTTTGCAATACTTGAATTCAGAATACTTGTATTGAAAATTCTAATTGCTGTATCAGCTGAGGGCTGATTTTTCGATACAACATTTTCAGTAGTATTCCATCCCTTCGAATTATTGTTTCTCAGTGCAATTTGAGAAAATTTTGATATAATGCCATTTTCTCTTTAGGAAAAAAAAATAATGAAAAAGCTTTTAAATATAAACATTTTTTTTAAAATAAAAATTGGGCTTGAAATCAGCCTATAAGAGATAACTGTGAGAACTCAGGAAACTCAAAACATAATCAAGCAGAAATTATGTTAGAAATGAAAATTGAAAATAATAGCCATTTTTCCATTCTGGAGGAGATAATTGTGCTCAAAAATATTTTTTAATTAACTCAATTTAACATTGTCTTAATATTTTTAATGCTTTATAATGAAACTAAAACCAAAACTCCGAAAACTTCAAATACTTTAATAACAAATTATAAATGTAGGTGGGTATATATCAGCCTTTTTTCGCACATCCTATTCATGAAAATTCAAAGTATTTATTGGAGCTATATTATTATGTTCCTGTGAGCTTTGGGTTACTTTTATACTTTTATTCTAAGATAGTAAGAAAAAAAATAGCAAATCACATAAAAAAGTCATCCGACTTGGCAAGTTCACTGAAGTTTGCTATTTTTTCTAACTTTCGTTAAAAAAAAAACAACCGTTAAGCGCTTTAAGCACCACTATATTTTTTTGTTATCTCAAATACTACAATAATAAGACTTTTAAACTGACATTCATTTGTTTTGGTGAATCGAGCGCGCGTTCATGCGATACGAAACAAAATAGCTAGTCCATGAATCGGTCAGACTGTTTGGAGCTTTTAGAAGAAATGGACTTAGTACCTAAAACGCCTGCATTCCTGGACAAACAAGCACAGTTGTCTACAGAACATGCTAACGAGACACGTTTGGTGACATCGATTCGTTGGGTTGTAGAAGCAGTAAACGGTCAGCTCAAGAGAGAACTGAAGAACTTTACACAATATTATCCCAAATACCATATATTGGAGATTATGTTAAACTCGTCTGTGCAATTCATAATGCTTTCCACCGAGCAAGACTTAACAATATTGTAGACGACAATGTAATTGCTGAACGAATGCTAGATTTTATGAAGAAGCCTAATTACTTACAACAAACAGTTGAAGAAAAGGGCTGGGCAAGAGAAAAAGAGCAATGGCTTTATTAAAAGAATCTGATCTTCCAGATTTTCCACGATTAACAATGAAAGAGCTAAGATATTTAACTCATGGGATATAATATATATCATCTTATCCAAAGCCGATAATACACTCACGAACACCTTAATCAATCGGGGCTATACTCTTTTTACGTAATTCGAGTAGATTCCTCAGTTATTCGAATCCAGTTGAGATGCCGACACACAAGTTCAAAAGTATGTAACATATGGATAAGAACAGGTATTGGTTATAATCCAAATATTAAAATTTCTTCCACAAGGCAGCCAATTGCCATCAAATTTCACTTAACGTGAAGTGCGGTAAAGGTCCACTTACAAAAAAATGCGAGATAAAAGAAAAGCAGATGAATCCCTTCTACATAAATTCCAGAGCCAACGGCATGCTTCCTGTTATACTAAATGTCCCAAATTTCCAAAACTAAAGAAAGAACCAACATAAATTTAAATAAAAATAATTTATCTAGCAACAATGATATTAAAGGAATTTCTTTCTCTAATATTGTTAGCAGAAATATAAAGATAATATCAAATCCTCCAACTCAAAGGAAAATAATAGTAAAACAGATCAAAGTCAATCCCATGATTCATTTGCCCCTGAATCAAATATTTCAGAAATGTCTAGTTTAATCGAACTTTTTAAAATGCTTTAAGATCTTGTTAAAAAAAATGCCAAAGTTACCGCAACTACTCCCAGCTCTATAAGCTTTCAAAGATGACAGGCAAAAAGCTTTTCTACTTGCAGAATCGCTCCTAGATAATTAATTCTTTAATTTTTGAATTTTTCTCTTTCTAATTTTAATTTCTCCGTTTTAGTGTTTGTAGCTCAATAGTTTTCTCATCTCAATAGTTAAATTTTTTTCTAAGAGAAGGGCAGTCTCCACTCACACAAGCTTACTCTATATCTAATAGCAATGCTTAATCCTAATAAACGAAACCAGTTACCCCATTAATCCTTCCCTTATTAAAGCCACTCCTCCTCCAACAAGCCAAACAAACAACACAAGCAATATAGTTTAAAGATAGGGAGCGGAGGATTGAATCATCTATCCAGTCTCATGTGCAGTTCAACTTACTTATACAAACATTGAATGGAATTGTCAGTGCAAAAAAGTTGGCGTTAGAGTTGTTGGCTGCTGTGCACATGTTGCACCTGTACTTTGGTACTTGGGATACTGGCGCCATCATTATACTCAGACAAACAGTCTGGGATATTTTAAAACAATTCAAGGTGTTGCTACTGGATGGTCTAATGACTATTCAGCCAGTGAAAGCGAGAAGGAAATATAATCGAAGACACCTAACATTTTCTCATTTCGAATGATTATCAGTGTTAAAAAATACATAATATTAATTTTTTCCGATGGACCAAAAGAGGCCGATCTTTACACACACACTTCCTTTGTCACGAAATTTAAAGACAGTCTTCCAATATTTAGTCTTCCTATTCCCTATCCTTTCTGGATATTTTGATAAACTTCAAGACGATGCTACTGGATAGTCCAATGACGATTCATCCAGTGAAAGCGAGAAGCAAATATAATTGAAGATATTTGTTACAAATATAGAGAGTTAAACATAGTTTTTTTCCCTGTTTACTCTATTCAATAAAAGATTTTTTTGAAGAAAAAACCTAAAATTTTCTCATTTCAACTGAGTATCAGTGTTAAAAAAATACATAATATTAATTTGCTGATGGGTGAAAAAAGGCCGATTTTTACCTCCTATGTTATCAACTTTAGTGTCAATCTTTCCAATGATATGAACCACAAGAAAATGAATTAAAAAAAATTCAAATTTTTGAAAATTGCAGGGCTAGTAGGAAAACTGCTTGGACTTAGTACTGTACGAATAAATTGAGACAAACATTTTTTTGAACCACCGCATATCGGTTTTTCGGCTTGAAGAGAGCCTTCGCAAAGACCCTTCGATGTCGCTTCATGTAAAAACGGAGCCTTTTCTGTTGATAGAGATAGTGGGCTACCACGCTATGTATCTTTCCTAATCATACGAGGATTTATTTCTGAAATTTAGTGGCACGAGACTGAACAGTCTTCCTTTAATAATATATATATATTGATTAAATTCTATTAAAGAGCAGTTTTTCCCCTAAGTTTTTGAAAGATGATACTGATGTATTGATAACAAAATTGGGGGAATTGCACAAAGTATCATATGGATGTAATGCAAGTGTAATATCGATCAAAAACAAATTCTTCGTGTAAATTGAATGATGAATTTCCTCCATCAAAACCATTGTAAGAAGCACTTGTAAAAATAGATACTCTCTTAATTTTCTTAAAAAAGTTAGGAGAAACAAATTTAAAGTATAAAAGTTATTTAGTCTATGAATCCATGCAAATGTGATAAAAAATATAAGAAATTATGGAAATGAATTTAATTTATTCTCTATTTTTATAAAGCCAACAGTAATGTCTACAGATTGAAAGATTGCTCCTTAACTAGGCCTATTTCTTGGTATGTTTGGCGGCTAAGCGATTTCGGCATTTGTAGCACCAATTTTTTTTCCTTCATAAATCTTTAAATATGATTCATTTGAAAATACTTGTAAAATTGCTACATTTTCTTTAATTTGCAGATAAGATTTATTTTAAGTCTTTTGTGACGAAAATTCAAAAATTTAATATTTGATTCTGAATTATGTGTTGATGTTAAGTACTATTCAATATTTTATATAGTGATAAATTTATAAATTATATATTTTGTTTTTTAACTAATTTAATTAAACAATCAATAATTGATTATAATTAAAATATTTAACATTACGAATAAAACGTATGGTAGCATTAATTTTTAATTTCTAAAAGTCCACACATAAAAAATTAGATAAAACTAAAAAAAAACACTTTTAGAATTTCTTTAACTCAAAATTTATTGGTTGACACCATAAAAACATTTTAATTAGAGATTCATGTTAATTGATGACCATCTGTAAGAGACAGTACATAACGTCTTTCTTCGTTTATTAATCTCTTTCTTTTAAAAAAATTATTAAAAACCCACTTATTCAATCATAATAGATTTATACTGGTTTTACTTCCCTATTTTCGAATTTCAAATCATTACAGGTTATTTAAGAAATATCGTATTCTTAATATCTTCTCGCAAAAGGGGGTATTTATGCATTTTATTTAAGCTTTGTTTAGTTTGTATAACCTTCGAACACATTGAAAAGACGACATTAATTTTTATATTATTGCCTAGCTGCTTCGAAGAACACCATGTCATTGTTTTAATGCAAATGGTAAAAAAAGAAAAAAAAAATATAGCTAAGAGACAGCATGTCAGTTCGGAAAATTGGGTTCGGATCTTTTTATTGTTTTGTCATTTAATTTCCTGTTAAGTGTTTTCTCAGTGTTGAAAGCTCTGTGAAAGATATTTCTCTTTTTCCCTCTTCATCCTATCTTGCCACGTGTGGCTGCACGAAGATTCTTTAAAGTATAAAATGATCAGTTAGTCGCTGGATGTCACTGGGAACATGGCTCGCGAAGCGAGCCTCCATCCCATATCATAGAGTGAATGATGCCTGAGATAGTAGCAGCCTTGATGAGAGGGAGCATCCTGATTGGCTGTTGAGACGTGGTGAGAGGGAGTGGTTACAAGGCACTGTGAGGAAAAGTTCTGGTCGGGAGATGCAATCTTGAGTGGCTGAGAGCTGGTCCTGTGATTGGTCTATGGGGGAAAGTGATCTGGCTCTAGATTGGCTGCCCTGAAGTTAATGAGAGAAAAAATTGAAAGGGGAGATTGCCTGTGTGGGTAAGCCGAATAATTAAAGTAAAAAGAAAAGGTATTGAAAAAATTTTAAAAGTATTGATATAAAATTTACTAGATCATTTGCCAAGCAAATGATATCATTTATATATTAAGGAGGGTTATAGGAGTCAAGGAGAATTCTCCTCGGTCTTCTGGTATTATCACGAGGTACATAATTTTCGAGATTTAGTATATGACTGTTATTAGTAAGTGGAAGAGAGTCGAAGAATTTAGTTGCTAGTTTCTTGATAAAATTTTTAAAAGTTGGAATTTTAAGTGCTTTATAAATATCAGAATTTCTCATATACATATTTGCTTTTACAATCATTCGAATAGTTTTATTTTGGGAGGTATCAAGCATTTTTAAATTTTCATTGGCGGCGTATCCCCACACAGGACAACCATAACTCAATATGGGCCGCAAGACGGCTGTGTAGAGAAGTACTTTATTTTCAGTAGTCATTGTAGAATTCCGGCATATTAAGGGGTATATTAGTCTTAGAGCATTCCGGAATTTATTTCGCGCATATGTAAAGTGTTGTCTCCAAGTGAGTTTATTATCCAGTAATAGTCCTAGGTACACTGTGTTTTGAGACCATTGTAGTGGTGTGGAGTATAGTGTTGGGGGTATTGCAGATTTTCTTTTCCTTGTAAACAGAACCGCAACAGTTTTGTCAATATTAAGTTTAATTTTCCATGTATTAAAGAAAGTTTCTAGGAGTTGTAAATGATTGTTTAGCGATTTAGTAATGTATTTGTGATTTTTGTGTGTCGTGGCTATGCATGTATCGTCCGCATAAATATTGAGGCTGGTCTGAGGATAAGTAGGTATGTCATTTATGTAAATGTTGAATATTATTGGCCCGAGCAAACTTCCTTGTGGGGCTCCGATATTCACTAAATAAGTATTTGAAAGTGTGTCTTTGACTCGCACTTGATACGTTCTATTAGTAAGGTAAGAGTTAATGATGTGAATTAAAGCAGGAGGAAAGTTGTAAATTATTAGTTTGTAAATTAGTCCACTGATCCAGACCCGATCAAACGCCTTCTGGATATCCAGGAAGACAGCTCCAGTGGAACGGCTCCTCTGAAATCCAGAAGTAATTTTCTCAGTCAGTCTGAGTAGTGGGTGGCAGGTAGAGAGTCTTTTAGTAAAATGATCAGTTCCAATATTCCAATTCTTATCTAAGAAAACTATTTTTGAAAAAAATGGTGACAAAGTTAGCAGTTCGCCTAGTTGTAAAAGAGAAATATTATCAACCACTTCATACAATTATAAAAATTGGAGAAAGTCATTTTTACTTGTTTTGTGTGTTCTCTTTACGGATCTTTGTATCGAAACAATATAGATTGAAAAATACTTTAATCACATTTCTAATTGTAAAACATTAAACGTTTTACAGATTACAGGTAATGATAATACATTACGTGGATTATAACAACATTTTATATGCTTTCAGATAAAATTATAAAATCATATATAACAGGTAGGATTCAGACACACACATACATATTTCCCGGACTGAGGGCTGCGGTAGCCCAGTGGTTAAGGTATCGGACCATGGCAGGCATGTCATGAGTTCGAGCCCAATACCACTAAAGACCCGCCGTGTAGGGCAGCGATGCACGTTAAATCTGTCGAGAGCTGAAACGTCCTCCCGCTGGTGTGGTGTGGTAGTTAGGAGAGGGGGGTGCCAGCTCAGGTGTCGTCCACGTCACTTGACCATGGTTCAAAATTACGTGGTCCGTCGCCAAAAGCCCTTGTGTAGCAAAACAGTGCGACGTTAATATTCACTCACTCACTCATTCCCGGACTGAACCAATAGCGTGCAACATTTTTGTAGTGTAAAACGACTACGATATCATTTCTGTGTTACTGCGTTCCTTCCTTCTTTCTAAAAATCGTTTGTCACAAACCACGTGATCGCTTACTCGCCACGGAGATGTATTTTGTAGAAGGATTCATTTAGTAGATGGAGATTGATAGAAATGGCGTTTGTTAAACAGAGAATGAATATCAAAACTTGTGTTCGTTTGGGAAAAATTGCTACTGAGACTTACGGTATTTTGAAGCATGTGTAAGGCTGCAATACATTATTGAGAACGCAAGCTTTTGAGAGGCATCAACGTTTCAGAGAAAGCGTCGAAGATGATAAACGTTCTGGAAGTCCGCGGACATCCCATACCACTGAGAACATCGAAAAAGTGTTTGCGGCGGTATGTAAGAATACGCTTCAAACAATAATAGAATCAGTAGAGGATATCCTAGGCCACATGTCAATGGATACTGACTAAGAATCTAAACATGCATTTTTTTTTTAGGGTATTTTAACACATCGTACCCTGCATGTTAAACGATGACGAATATGCAGATGAAGTTAAAAGTGCATCGAAGGCTAAATTGGAGAACATGGCTAAAAGTAGTTTCCAGAAATGTTTCGATGAACTTTAAGAGCAATGGCAAAGTGTGTTGTTGATCAAAGATCTTATTTCGAAAGAGGATATGTTCAATTAGTTTAATTTGTAATATTTTTTAAATGTTAGACTCAGTCCGAGAACGTTTGAATGCTACTTTGTAATTTAGAATAAGAATTTTAATATTATTTTGTGATGCCATCCATATTTAGAAATTTGTTATTCGACGCACAATATTTAGAATTTTGTTATTGGATCAATATCTGACCTAATGAGTAATCGGTGATTCAGAACTTTAATGTGAATTACGTGTATGATAAAAAACGGATTAAAACCTTATATTTTTAACAAAAATAGATATAAGGTAAAACTCTACTGTGTAACGTTATATATCTTCAATTATATTTCCTGCAGATTCAAATGAATTTGGTTAGGTCAAGATATACATTGAAACAGTCCCTTAAGAAATTATTATATGAAGTTTTTTGAGCAGTTATAAATATTGACTACTTAATTGCATTTTTTTTCCTGCATAGTCTAGAGATACAAAATTATGAAAATTTTTCTTTATAATTTTTTTTGGAGCATTTTAATTTTCATCACTACCCGCTCCATATTATGTCAGTGGCGTAAAATACAATGACGTTGCGGTCCCGGCAATTCTCGCATTGTAGAGAGAGCAAGGTTCTGGTTGCCCCAAAGCTTGACGGCCGCCAAGTACCTACCATTTGTAAAATCCAACTTGATGACCTAAAAGCTGACTTTGCATAGAAGCCCAAATGTTCTCCGTTACGCCCCTGTATCATGCATCTATGTTACTTGACGAAGAGGAGAAACACATTCACAATATGTTTCTTTATATCCGTTACAGTTATTCAAAATTCTAAAGTTTCCATTTTTTCAAAAACTGGTTTGAATATGCAATCGAGACATTTTTTATTGATCTCATAAGAATCATAAAAGACCCAGCAAAGGAAGTCTTCCCTCATATAATTGTATAAAGAGCAAACAGTTTACGAATTGTAATAAAATATTTAAGACAATCTTGGACAAGTGTTCATTTCTATCACACACACATTTGAAGAACGAATTTGTCAAATGAAACGTTAACAGATTTTGGAAGATATGTTTAATTGATGTCGAGATTTGCATTGAGAAATTTGAATGAATTAAATCGCTTGGATTGAGTGAGTGAGAGAATATCAACATTGACTCTTAGTCCGCTGTAAGAACGGATCACGTAATTTTGAACCATGGCTAAGTGACAAAGACGACAACTCAGCTGGCTCATCAATCTTCTAACTCCCATACTAACGGGAGGGCGTTTGAGCCTCAACACAGTTTTTTTTCAGCGGCACTAGGCTCGAAATCAAGACGTGCTAGCTACGAGTCCATTACCCTAATCTACCTCGATTTTCCGCATGAATTAGAGTTTTCAAACTTTGAGATAAGAACAAAGAAGCACATATGTAACGATTTCCTGAAAGAACCATATAAATACAATGAAAGTTGTATATAATTCTGGTAGATATGATAAATTCTCAAAGAGTATATTAAAAGAATCATATCTTTCACATAAATAGTACACTATACATGTGTTTTCTTTTTTATCGTGTTTGGATAATTTCTTCCTAATGCTTCCCTTTTATAATAATTCCTTAATATAGAATTCCTTTTCATTTTATAATAATATGAAATATAAAATGAAAATGAATTCATTCTAGAACAGCTTTTTTTTAATATTATACATACAAGCAGCCATCAAAATCAACAAGAAGTATCAAAGATGAATTATTTTTTAAATGCAACTTATTAGATTTATTTACACAATATAAATTTAATTTAGACATAAAAGTGTCTTCGAAAATTATTTTGAAAAACTAATTTTATCCTCGAACAGATTTAATATAAGACTTTTTAATGCTCTTATCGAAGATTTTATCGGCTTACGTTATGCGTAGCCATAGCTAGTGAGCACTTTAAAAGCAGTTAGTTGAAAATATCGTATGTACCTCTATAGTAAAGCAATTTGATAAGTTAACTCGGTAGTTTATGATGCAGATGTTTGTGACGGGTAAAATTGAGAAATAATCTGCTAGTGATGATAGCAAGATGATAAATGTTATATTTTGGCACATAGATGCATGCGCTTTACTACAAATTGAGAGAATTATGGAATAAACTCTATTTTTTAGAGTTATATTTTTCCACTTTAGTTATTTACATTGCTGGCAGCAAAAAAAAATACCTTATAGGAAACATGCAAACCATATGAATATTACATCATGCATTGGGGCAGCAATGAAATATGCAAGTCATTAGCATTACAGTGCAAATGCGCAATACGGGTGACAGAGCGCCCCTCGCTACCTCTATATAAGGGAAGAAGTGATGGACGGTTTGAAATGAGGTAGTTTTTTTTGTTGTTGTTTTTATCGTAAGTTGCTTAACAACGCCTTATGAAAGACACGGAACATCTTTCAACCAGGTTTCTTAATCCTACCGAGGAAGAATAGTTGCCTATAGGGATTGTGAATTTTCCTTGAGAGAGTTCCGTTAACGCGCGCGTATTGGACGAAACCAAACAACTGTGACGTGGATCTGTCATCTCTATATGAAGGAAGAAACACAACGTACAGGCCACCTCGTTGCAACACTGAACGGGATGACATTGACGGATGATTTTGTGAAGAGGTACCTAGACTGCGTCAGCAGTCTTCAACCCTCTATCTGGTTATTCGATGTTCATGGTGTTGCAGCTTTGGTTCGGAGAGGAGGGTGTGACTTCAGGAGTGGAGAACCAATGAGAGTGGTGCTGTGGAGGTGAGCTTTGATTGGAGGTTAAAAGTGAGCTTTTAAACTGCACCAGTTTTGACTTCGAAGAATTATTCTAATTTTAGTTTATTATTTTAAAGACAACTATTATAAAGAGAAATAATTAGGAGGAAATTTAAGGTTAAAATAATATGAGATTAAACTTTTTTCCATGAGAGCTTCTGCTAGTAGGCAGGTTTTTCTTCGTCCAAATTTGCATTTTTAAATTTAGAGAAGATCGAAATTTAGGATTTTTCTTTACTAGGTTTGAAATGACATTAAAAGTTCCAGAACTTCTATTAAGTCAGAGGTATCATTTTCTTGGCTAGGGGAAACCACGGGGAATCTTCTTTTCTGTTATCATTTTTATTTTCTATTATTAGTAGGGGTTTGATTGGGGATTTCTCCACTAACAAAGTTAGCGAAAGAAATTCCTTCTTTAATCCATTTACTAGCAAATTTTTCTGTTTCATTGGATCAACGAAGGGACACCTTTCTTTGGTTGTGGGAATTTGGGACATTTTGTATAACATGCCGAATGACCGTAGCCCCTCGCAGTTAATACAAAGGGGTTTTCCTGTCTTTCTTTGATTTGGCAGTTTCTCGTAGCGTGCGCTATACCACATTTTAAACATCTGGGTTGCATGTGGCAGTTCGCGGCAGTATGAAAAAAATTATTACAGTTGAAACATTGGGTTACTCCTCTTACGAGGTAAACATCAACTTTCACTTGTAAGTAACTTAATTTTGTTAAATCAAATATTTTGCTATTATTGGCGTTTCTCGGGAGAAGTATTAGAAAATATATGGAAGGATTTTTTTTGTTCTTTTCGAGATAAGCTGCGTACAGCTTTCAATTACAAAACCTTCATCTACTAAATCGTTTGTGATATCTTCGATTTTAGAGAAACTCGGGAGACCTTTTATTACAGCTTTTATCGGTTTGTCAGGTTTACGGTTAATTACATAGAATTCGATTTCTCTTTATCCGCTTTCAAGAAGTGGATAAGAGTTCGATATTCTTCAAAATCATTTGTGAAAATTTTAATTACATCACCGGCAGTTCTATTGCGAATTTTTGGAATTTTTCGAAAATTAATTTAATTTGATCGCGGAAATTCTTTTGATTTTAAGCATGACAGGTGGGGAAGTTTAGTCGAGGGAGTAACTACATCAGAAGTTACATTATTGTTAGTCGGGAGTGGATGTTTGACATCCTGTTCTAAGTCCGAGACATTATTTCTCGTTTCTATGGGATCCTGGTTAGTGACGTGGGAAACGGGCCTGACCGTCTTTTTAGGAAAGATAAACTCTTCCGTGGATTCCTTGCTTTTATTTTTGCGCTTTTACATAACTTTTCTTTTTAACTTTACACTCGGTTTTTCATCCGAAATGGGATCGTTAGAATTACATTCTTCAACTACCAAGGTAGTGGGAATTTTATGCTCATTGCAATCAGTTCTAGTGCATGGGGGAGGGTTTTAAGCTCACTTACCATTTCCTCCTTTTTCATAGCCATCGCTTGGGTGCTCATCCGGTAGATTTCGGGAAGGAATTCCTGTGAGTAGGTGAACTTGCTAGGCTTTCATCGAGAAGTGACTTGTGAAGGGCTGAGATACCAGTGACTGTATCTCTAAGCTTTTTGCAGGCAGCAATTTTCACTTGTCTAGTCGGCGAAAAGTCCAAATTTTTGCTATAATCACTCATGATCGTCGATCCAAACGCAGAGCTCAATCAATCGTGGTTTCCATAACGGTGTTTATTCGAACTGATGAATGAACGTGATGACATGCGAATTGTGTGCATGGAAGTAACGGATCAAGCAACCACATGACAAACCAAAGCACGATAGATTCAAGCTGATACGCATCATTTGGTTTCCACTCGTACCATTGGACGTCTTTTGCAGCAGAATGGAATGTCCGCCAGGTGTCCATTGCTTCGTTTATCTTTGACTGAATATCACAGGTGTTTGCGCCACAATGGCGCAAGAAATAGTGGACAGGGACAACGGAATGAAACGACAATGTGTTTACTGATGAATCCCGCTTGCGTCTGACCGACAGAGATGGTTGGATTAGAGATTGGGGACACCATGGCGAGAGGCTGCTGAATTATTGCCTTATGCACCACCAAATTGGTCCTGAACCCGGCATCATGATTTGAAGTGGTGTTGGAATTCACTGCCGCACCTCTGTAGTAAGGATTGTCGATACACTGAACTGGAAGCGATATATATCTGATTTGTTCGAGCACGTAGCCCTCCTATACATCAGCGCTTGCCATCAGACATATTCCAATAGGGTAATGTGTTACCACACGTGTTACGCAATGTGCTCAAGAATTCTTTTTTATCCAACAGAATGATCATCGGTCCCATCATATTCTTGATCTACTTGTTCCCTCGATCAATATGCCAATTGAAAACATGTAGTCCATGCTTACATAATGAATGGCCAGGGATACACAACCCACTGCTGCACCAGATTAACTTTGTCAATATGTTGAAGCCGCCTCCACATGGAGTGCTGTAGTCCAATGCTACATCTAAAGTCTCTTTGATTCTATACAGAGGCGTGTGGCAGCACTTATAGCAAATAAAGGCGGTTACTCCAACTACTGATTTTGTCTTCATAGGCACGTCACAAGAGGCTGTAATTTTACTCGTCTGATCTTTGTACAATATTTTATCAGGCAAATAAATATCACTGTAATATCTCAGGTCCTTCTTGATGTTTCATTTTACATGGCCAGCATTGTAGATGAGCCTGAGTTGTAACTTACAGATGTAATAGAGAATAAGTGTCAATTGGTCTTTAACTATTCTCAAAAAAAAGTACTTTTTGTACTAAATATTTTTGATTCCTTCCGCTGCCACATATAAAGTAAAATGAGGACAAGATGTTACAGAATATAATACAACTTTATTCATAATATACATTCACTTAGTTCATATATATATATATATATATATATTACTGGTAAAAATGTCTCACTTTTTTTCCCTTTAATTTGATGCAGCTATATGCTTTCCCATAAAAAGAAACAAATAAAAAAGAATTTAAAAAAAAAACACATCTTCACCACTAATAATTTTTATATTCAACAGTGAAGCATAAGTATCATAATTTTGAGAGTTATAGTCAGGTGGGCAGCTACTTGGAACTCGCTTTGCATGCGAGTAATAAGTAGCGGACCACCTTTTTACAACAACTGGTCTCAATGCGCATAGTTAAAAAACAAAATATGGAATCTTACGCTCTTGGCACAGTTACCGGCTCATTTGCTCTAGTCATATAACTTAAACTTAAAGAAAACTGTAAACGCGCGTATTAGTGTGTTGTTTTCATTTGTCACCAAGTGGGAATGGTTCTGAGATTGTGGTTGGTGTTTTCTAGACCTGATTTCGAGTTCACTAAATTATACGGCGTATTAATTTTTCTACAAATTGAACCTTTTAGACGTGTTGAATTTCCCATAACTTACACATTTAAAAAAACATTTCCAGGTTTTCCAAATTTGATTTTTTTTAAATAATTTAGTATACATCTAATAATTTATGCATAAAATTCGTTTGTTTTCCTTCTTTCTTTCTTTTTTGTGTGTGTTTATGTACAGTAAAATTCTAGCATTTTGGGAAAAAAATTATTTGCAATTTTTTTAATGAAATTTTCAACAGGAAATACGCTTTAGCTTTCCTTTTAATATTATGTCTTCAAAACAGTTGAAGGTTTCTTCTTATAATTAAAAAATGATTTTTTATTTTATAAATTTTTGCAATTAAACGAGAAAGGATCAACTACTTTCATAATAAAAATGAAAATACATTTGTGGGCGCAGCTCCCGTGTTCATTATCAATGTTTTTTGTTTAATTTAACTGGTTCTAGATCTCGCAATGATATCTAATCCTAAAGAGATGGAAAAAAGTATACTTAATAAACAAGATATTTAAAAAGCTATGTTTGGATGTCGAAATTTGTTGAAACAAAGAATAAGGTCATCTATACCTTTGTTTTTCTTCATTAGATTATAAATAGAAGAGTATTTTGCTTTTTATATTTTCTAATTAATATATTTGCTTACAATATTTTCCCAATGTAAAGCCTTATTAATGTGTGATCTCAAAGTAGAATAACTATCAGTATATTTTATATAATGTAACGTCATAAAAAAATTTCAATTCTTCCGGATCACTTCTTAATTTTTTAAATTATAATTTTTAAAATGTTATGCCTTTTTTTAAAGTTAAATTTTCCATTACATAAAATCATTTTTAAACAGCCATTACGGATTTTTAGTTTTCTAAATTGCATAATTTGTAGGAACAAAAAAATTGTCAAGATTTCTTTTAAGTCATTTTTTTTCTACCCAAAGTTGAGAGTTTTTATTTTTCCAATTTTAAAAAAATTTATTCATCATTTTCTTTTATATATTCTAAGTTGCAATTTCAAGTTAAATTAAAATCATAAACGATACTCTTGAATTCTATAAAATATCTACAATTCTTTATAAAAAAAATTTACAACATAGTAAATATGATGTTCGAATCGATGTAATGTGTAATACTTTTAATATGGATAAGAAAAATCATATAAACATTTAACACATATCATCGTTGTATAAAGTTTTATCTAGCTTGTACTATTGAAGCTGAAATAATAAGTTCAAATAAAGAAAATCAAAATTTTTTACTCACTATTTACTTTTTTTCATTCTAGGTTGTAATTTATAGTTCTATTAAAATCATTACATGGCTTATTTAGGTGTGCAGCCAGTGTAACTAGCAAAGGAAACATTATAAGGCAGATTTTCATGTATTGGGATTGTATAAAATTACAAAAGTTAGGTTGAAATATGTGTGAATTTCAAAAATTACAAAAAAATAAAAAAAATTAAAAGTGCAAATTTTTGTGAATTTTTTTAAAATGTTCCTTGGAACAAAAGGTTAATCCACATTCTATGTATAAGTGTATTGTCATTTTTATTCCACTTCATCTCCTTCATTACAAATAGATAAATCCTTATCAGAGTGATTTCCGGTAAATATTCTTATTTAGAATCACTTTCATTGAAATCCAACGATGATACCATACCGGCAAGTAAAGGAAAAATAAACAAAAAAATAGTTATACAAACTTTAGAAAGCGAAACGAAGCACAAACGAACGTGAGCCTTAGTAAGCGTCAAAAGGAAAAATCAAATGTGCATCATGACGTAAAGGCTGGTTTCTTTACAAATCTGGAATTTATAGGGATATAAGAGAGCGCAGTCTGGTACGCAAGAGTTTAAATTTGATGTAATGTGTAATGCAGTGATTCTCAAAGTTTCCACATATTCGCGACCCAATAATCCTACAATAACAATGTATTGAATTCAATAATTATATATTTTGACGCTTAAACTACTATACGATTGTTACCTTATAAGGTATCCGACTACGCTCGGAACCGTGATTTTGCAAAAGCTTGTAAATGGATAATATTTATGATATTTAGTGTCACTTAGATTAGAATACATGTATAAATCGTTTTAAGGACATTATAAGGAAAAAAATATTTAATTACAATATTTTGGCAAAAAAATAACTTAGAATCACCTTTTTTCCAAATGTTTCCCTTTTTTAAAAAATGCTTCTATTGTATTAATATTTTGCCTGTATATAGCTCAGACCTCTGCACAGTGGCTTAACTAGAATTTTTGAAACGCATAACTTGGAAGTCGGTTTATCCATGTTTTACGAAAACGGAAGAGAGAAATTTTAAGAAAATACGCCGATAATTATTTCAAATGGTTGTAACTCTGAAAATAATTTGAATTTTTCAAAAATCGTAGTTGAGCCTCTGTACAGGGGTCTGAGGCAGGCAAAATATTAATACAATAGAAGCATTTTTTACAAAAGGAGAACATTTAGAAAAAAGGTTATTCTAAGTTAATTTTTTGCCAAAATATTGTATTTAAATAATTTTTTTTTGTCATAATGTCCTTTTAAAACAATTTTATGCATGTATTCTAACCTAAGTGTCACTAAATATCCTAAATATTATCCATTTACACGATTTTGAAAGATCACGGTTCCGAACGTAGTCGGATACCTTAAGTTCTACCTCGTATATAAACGTCTCGCTAAGTCAACGTGTTTATTTTCCTTGACGTATCTATACGTCTTTCCGAAGAACGATCTTTTTCTGTGCACTGCTAACCATAAAATTTTTCCAAAGGCTTTGGAATGCAATAAGTGGACCTTGACAATGTTTGCGAAATATTTACTTATTTCAAATTATTTGCTTCTAAATTCCTTCCCCACCCCTCAATGCATCAAATGACGAGCCTACGTAGAAAACTGTTGGCATTAGGGAGGAATCGTGTAACTTTTAATCAGTAGTTAAGGAATTAAGTATAAACCGTACAAAAAATATCAAGTAAGTGTTAATTTTTGTATATAATTTTATATATCATAGTCAAATGAGGTCACTGGTAATTATTAAACTTGTTCTTAACTTAGTATTGTTAAATAAATTGTAAAATAAATTGTGTAGCACTGATACATATATAAATGTATATGTGTATTTTATTTTTTATTATGTCAGAATGTATTTTTTTTGTTAACTTTCATTAAATTGATAATTTTTTGGAAATAGTTCTTTGCTTTCGACTTTTAATATGCTCCCCTGTAAAGTTACCACGCCCTCCAAGGGAGGCTCGCCCCACAGTTAGAGAAACACTTGTGTAATGCCTTTAATATGGATGAAAAAATAATTCTAAAATGTAGCACATATCATCATTCTATAATCTCTTAATATGGCTAGTGGTGTTTGAACACTATTCAAGCAGAAATGATAACTCAATAAATAAATAAATAAATAAAAACAAAATAAATAACACTATTTATGTTTTATTAATTACAGCCGGTAGACATGTCTGTGCTCCTTCCAATCAGAGATTATAGAGGGAAATTACAATAGATTTCACTTCTATAAGTGCTCAAATGTTTTATGAAGTTAACATTTTAATTTTTCTTTATGAGTCCTTATAATAAATTTCTATGAACATTTTCTTACTTTGATTCTTATAGCATTGCACTCTTTGTCTTTTTTTGAAAAAAATACAATATTTAAAACTTACATTTCTCTTGAAAGAAGAACATAGAGTAAAAATGTTCCCATTTAATTCTTGAAAATTCGTAGTATGGTAATTAACCCGCGATCACTCGTGCGGGGTGTTCTGTACACCCCAGCAACAAGAAAATCCTCCCAGGATTCTAAGAAGAATGCGCAGATCCCCGATTTTTCTGTAGCTACACATCTTAGCTCATTGAAACTTCAGGCCTTATGCAATCCCTCTTTCTCGAACGATTGGAATGTAATGACTTTCAAAAGTTTATCTGGGGACTGAGAACTCCCGCGAGAAATTGAGCTTTTATATACAGTCTGCTCTGAATGTTTGGAAAATGATTAAAATGTTATTTTTCTACTTTCTGCTATCATTATCTCATTAATTATAAAGTATATTTATTACTGATATATACATTTTATACTGGTTCATGAAAAAATATAAAATTATGTGTGTTAAAAAGAAAATTTTGTATATTTAGTTTAAATTAATGTGTTAGTCACATTTGTATGCAATACATTTCATAATTTTATTTGTATAACACAAAAAACATCTTGTACTTTATAAATATGTATCATAATGACTTAATTTTATTTTCGTAATTAAATACACGTGTTAAAAGTTTGGGGTGTTCTCTACACCCCGCGAGTAACGACGGTAGCAAAAACAGGCGCGAGTGACCGCGGGTTAAATAACCAGACTAGTCTTAAAAACTAGTTTTATTGGTAAGAATGTACAAACACAATTTAATATCCTTCAACATACTCCTTTTCTCTATGAATATCCAGCTGTATACAATATTTCCATCGTTCAAAGCAATGCTTTGGCTCATTGAGTGTCACCATATTCAGTAAGTCTGCACTTTTTGCCTTCACTTCTTCTACAGACTGAAAATATGTTCCCATCAATGCACTTTTCCCTGTAAGAAACTGGAAAAAGTCGTATTCTATGAGATCTGGTGAGTACAGTGGCTCTTCGAGTACATTAATGCGTTTGTTTGCCAAAAAAAATTTGTTTTATAGACAGCACAAAGTGCACTGGGGCGTTATCATGGAAACTTCGTGTTGTTTCTCTGCACACACACACAGATCTGGCCTTTCCTCCCTCCCTCTTCATCTAAGCTTTTTTAGGAACTCAATGTAGTTAAGCTGTTTTTTCGTTTGGTCTTCAGGTACCCGTTGAAAATTGATTATGTCATTAATATCGAACAAAAACGATGAGTATGATCGGTTCTAGAAATCACACATCGGCCAAGTAGAGCGTTCATCATTTTCAACAGCTTCCCAATCATTCAAAAATCGTTTGAGCCATTCAAAAATCAGGCTATGTGACGTACAATTATCTACAAAACATTTTGACAATCTAAACAATTCAGAATGTTTTTCAAAAAACCACACACGAGGATTTTCAAATTTAAGGTCAGATCGATTTTTAAATTTATCATGATCGTGGCACTTCGACACAACAGCTTCTTACTGAAACGAGAACGAAAAACTAACTGAACTAAATAGAGAAATAGAATAACGTGCCGCCAGCACCGGATGGATCAAGTTCAAATATATTCCGTTACCACTCCTTCACACCAAGCCAAACGTCTAGGGCATTCGCAGTTCGGGAATTAAATTGTCACACTTTGTATATGTACATTTTTTGTTCTGTTTTTATAAGAAAGCTAGTGAAGTGTGGCGTTGTTACTTAGACTGCAGTCTTCCACTCATGTTTTCATTTTTGAAGCCAGGAGGTAAACAGAATCATCATATGTATTTTCCCTTCAAAGTTTACAAAGGACATTTCTATGTCGCCCTGAAATACGGCTGTGGCGTCGTCTCTTAGACTCATGTTTTTAACTAATCTTTTCTTGTCCGACACCCAGTGTCGAAAAGATTCACGAGACGGCTATTTCTTCAAAGTAAACTATAGATGGGATAAAACTTACATTGTATATTTTTTGTTCCTTCTTACATGTGGCTGTGTGGCTATTGTATGGCAGAAACACCAGGGGTTCATTCTCAGTGTTAAAGTGACTACTCAATTTATAAATCTTTCACAGGATTTAGGATGCACACAGCGGCAGTCTTGACAGACATTAATTTTGGAAGGACTAAGACTGATGGTGCTGGTAGCAGGTCCGTGCTCCTAGAATCAGAGATTATAAGGGCATGAGAGTGGATCAACCAGGTGGTTTAAAGGGTGAGATCGGAAGTAGACCTGGGTACTTGGCGATCCGAGTGAAAAGACTGCGGGACAGCCGAATTAGTGATCACCGGAGAGGGAGATCGGTAAAGGGATAAATGTTCGAAAGGCTGTTAAGGCAGCAGGATGACCTGCAACGGAAGGAGATAGAAATTTCGCAATTGAAGAAAAAGGGTTGCTATGCAGCCGGACCCTACTAGGCGAATTACTAAAATTTAAATTCAGTGTTTCGCTGGAATGTGATTATTACAATATCCAGATCCAGACAGCCAAAAAACTAAGTGTTTCCCAATACAAGTATATGACTAGTTTTGCCTAAATTATATCTTATAGATAAAATAGAATAAGAGTTCCAATGGAACGTTAAGTATTATAAAAAACATTTCTTTTTACTAAATCTTTGTCATTTCTCACGCTACCCGCAAATTAAAAACTTGGGTTCACGACGTTACATAAGATAATACAATGTGATTCACACACAATCCATTTTCATTTAGTTTAGTCTTATCGAGGATATAAATAGGAGTACTTTGATTTGATTTCATCTGTTTGCCAATGTCTAGGTTTACTTTTTAGCCAAGGATATAGGTATATATTTTATAGAGAGAAAAGAGTGCCTAATACCACTAATAAATTATCCTTCAACTACAATCAAATATATCACATAATTTTTTGGTGTTATAGTCCAATGTTCAGTTGTTCGAAACTCACACACACATCCAAAGTTCACAAAGCTGTGTGTGACATCCTTTTACAACAATTAGTCTCAATATTGCATAAATATAGGAATATATATATATATATATATATATATATATATATATTAAACTAAGAAATTTTATGTTCTAGTCAGTTAAAGGCTTATTTACCTCCGTCATTTTTTCTATTTTATCAAAATGTTCACATTTCCTTTTAATTTTTCTATTATCACCAAGGTGGCATGCTAGTTAATTCATGGTTAGCGTTGTCAAGTCTTGCAATCGAGCAGTGATTTCCTAAGGACACATTAGTTGTTAAGGGGTAATGCACATTACGGTAGTAATTTGAAGTCGATTCCCTTCTCTCTTACCCCTTTGACGTTCATTGGTTAAACACCGAAAAAATTAAAGCTAAATTTAATTTTTTTTTACCCAATAAGGCTATTTTTTGAATTTTATTTCTTTCTAGAGATACATGGAACAGCAGCTATATTTAGTTAGGACGTCCTAAATAGAAAAATATTGAAGTCACTTTATAAAGTAAATTCCATTAACTATAAATTTATTTTAATTATAGCACGCGATCTTAATATGACTCTTTCTTTTTATTAATTGCAGCTTTCAATCATTTTGATTAGTAAACAGAGGAGTAGATATATGAAATTAAAATTTATGGTTTCACTGCGAACCAAACTCCATTAAGAGGCGATATTGCAAATCTCTGGGCACCCGTTTTAAAGTCACAATCCTCTCGGCATCAGGATTTCTGAAGCACTATTTGTTTATTGCACGTTTAGCAATATATTTACTTTAAAATTATAGTGAAACATTTTTATATTTAAATATATATTTATACTTGCCTCTAAAATTCACTGCCACTCTCATGGGGCTGCACATATTGCATATGCATAAAAGCGATCCTGTGTGTACATAATAGAATTAAATATTCAGTATTTATAGTTATGGATGGAAAAATTATATGTGTTAGCAATTTTTTATTAATAAATTTAAATTATTTTAAGTAGACGATGTAAAATAAATGTAGTTTTATGTACAGATTTGTATAAAACATTTTAAAAGTGCAGAAAATTTTAAAAATAATTAAAAACATTTAAAATTGTTTTCTTTAATTAATTTCGCTAAAATATAAAAGTTTTATGGGGCATAAAAGGCCAAGAGATTTTTATTCTAAGACCAATTTTTGTGGATTGGTCAGTTTTAGGTAAAAGGACCGCCACTGTTCTTTAGTTTTCACAGTGGGAAACCAGCCAATTCCTCGAAGGTGAAATACCCTAGAATTTTTTTCTGCTTATGGCTGAGGAACACACCATACCTAATAGTCATTTTTGAAATTATTTTGTTAATTTTTCAAAGGGAATATGTAGTGAACTTTATAGGGTTGCTCACATTTCCGAAAACCTTTCGTTTTGCTACACAGTTTTACAGCTTAATTTCCACTATATCTATATCAGCAACCCAACTTATCTATATATTTTGTACTTGGTAATTACAATTGCTCCTTCAATATAGCATCTATAGTTAATGGGTGAGAGTGCAATTTTCTCTTCAGTCATACATGATAGCACAAAACACACACACACACATTTTCTTATATTTATTCATATAACATTGCACCCTTTGGATTTTTTTATATACTCAATAATGTGATTATATATTTATTTTGGGTAAAGCTGTACAGAGTTAAAATGTTCACATTTTTGCTTCATTTATATTAGAAAGCTAATGTTTTGTTGTTGTTACTTATGCCATCTGATCGGCAAAGGTCAGATCAAAGCCCACGAATTTCATCAAGACATATGGCTAAGTGATGCCTATCGTTAGTCGTAGCTTTGGAAGCGCCTGCAGGTTAAGTGATTATTTTGTTTCCTTACCAATTTTGAGGGTGAGCCCCCTGCAGGTGGTCGGAGCCTCCGCTTCTTTACCCACTTTCCACCAAACTCACGAGGAAGGTGCGGCGGCGGAGTACTCCATGCGAGGCACCTGTACATTACATACATCCACGTTTTTCCAGGATTCGACAGCCCAAAGCCCAACAGTCAGCGTCGTTAACCACTATACCGGATGGGTGACAGCAAGCTAATGTACGTATTACAATGGGATTCACACACAATCCACTGTTATTTAGTTTAATCTTATTGATGATATAAGTAGGAGTCCTTTGAAATCATTTAATTTGTTTGGTACATGCATACAAAATGTCTGAGGTTTTCTTCGGTGTATTACGCACATCTATACTTTCAAGCTGTTATTTTTCGATTTATAGGTATATTCACCGTATAGCACGCGAATCCTGTACTTTGAAAGGAACACAGTACGTGGTGTACTGTGTATGTTTTTGAAAGTGGTTTTATTTGCGATATTATACCAAGAAGAAAAAAAATATCAGGGGTTTCATTTAAAGCATTAAAATATCATATTTTGTTAGAATAAAAAATTTAATTTTTTTCATATTGTTATTTTTAAAAGCCCCACTTTTATACCCGGCAAAACCCCCAAACCGATCATTTTTTTTTAAAAAGTGCGCGTTATACCCCGAAAAACGGTTGTTTTTTTTTAAAAGAATAATAAAATTGTTAGTACCACTAATAAATTATGTATTAAACCTTCACAAAAACAAAAAATTTTGTTTTTTGGGTTATTTTTGGGGTGTGCATTTTTTTGAAACTCTGCAAATGCAAAAACAATACCTCCACACCTTTTAGAACAAAAAGTGTTAAAAAAATATAAAGAAAAAAAAATTCTTTTTTAAACTAGGAAATTTTATGTTCTTTTCTTATATATATATAGTTAACGTCTTAATTGCTTCCGGCATTATTTCTATTTGAAATGTTCACATTTCATGTTAATTTTCAGTTACCAAGGTAAATGTGGTCTAATTCATTTTTTGGCGTTGTCAAGTCTTGAATTCAAGTAGTAATTTTTTAGAGACACATTAGTTGTTGAGGGATAATGCACATTGTAATTTGGAGTCAATTCCCTTCTTTCTTACACATTTCCGAAAAACCCTTCATTTTGCTACAGATTTAATGCTTAATTTCTTGCTATCGTACTGACATTGAATTCAGGCACCTACTTATAGGCACACCACTTTTAGAACAAATTATTATTAATACATCTACGCTGGTCAAAGTTAATCGTAATCCATGATTAAAGAACAAAAAAAACCCCCATATTTTCAAATATTTCCCGAAAACGCCAATAATAGCAAAATATTTGATTTAACAAAATTAGGTTTCAAAGTGAAAGTTGATGGTTACCTCGTAAGAGGAATCCCAATGTTTCAACTGAAAAATTTTCATACGCCGCGAAAGCCCATGCAACCCCGATGTTTAAAATGCGGTAAAAAGGGACCACGGAAACGCCAAAAAAAAGAAAAACAGGAAAAACCCCGTATTAACTGGGGGGGCTACGGTCACGGGAATAAAAAAGTCCCCAAATTAAACCCAAAAAAAGGTCCCCTTCGTTGATCCAATGAAAAAAAAAATTTGCTATAAAAGGATTAAAAAAAATTTTTTCGCTTTTTGGGAAAATCCCCAATCAAACCCCAATAATGAAAATAAAAAAGATAACAGAAAGAAGATTCCCCCTGGATTCCTTAGCCAAGAAAATGATATTGACTTAATACAAGTTCGGGAAATTTTTAATGTCATTTCAAACCTAAAAAAAAAATCCTAAAATTTGATCTTTCTAAATTTAAAAGAAATTCAGACGAAGAAAAAAACCCGCCTACTGCAGAAGCCTAGGATAAAGTTTTAAACTCATATTATTTTTTAACCCCTTTTAAAATTTCCCCCCCAATTTTTTTCTTTTATAATGTTGTCTTTTAAAAAAAAAAATTAGAATAATTCTTTGAAATCAAAGCTGTGCAGTTTAAAAACTCCCTTCCCAAACCCAACAAAAACCCACCTCCACAACCATCTCATTGGTTCTCCCCCGAAGTACCCCTCCTCTCCCAACCAAAGCTGCAACACCAGAACATCGAATAACCAGATGGGGGTTAAGACGCTGCGCAGTCTAGGTACCCCCTTACAAAATCATCCGTCAAATCATCCGTCAAACGTAATCCATG
>BMAV01021326.1:51736-63515 GCA_019973955.1 Trichonephila inaurata madagascariensis | reverse complement strand
ATTTTTTCACACCCCATAGGATTGACATGGGAGCATGATATTTTAGTGCTTAAGCCCTCCCCATGCCTACACAATGGGAGTCAAGTACATGACTGGATGGGTCTCGATGAGTAGAACAGTTGGTTCAAATCTCATGTCCGAGACTCAAACAGGAGCCAAGATATTGCGGACTTAAATAAATTTTAAAAGTTTAAAACAATTAAAAACTATATAAGGAATACCCCTATGAGCATTAAATTATAATAACTGGAAGAGCAGTTAGAGAGGGATCGAATGAGCCAGGTCCGAATGGACTGTGAGGCTCGAGTGTCAAGATATTGGCCAAAAGACTGTAGAGGGGGTGGGAATGCACCGGGGGGAGGATGCGTCCCAGCAGATCCTAACCATAACAAAAGTTATTGCGATCCCCCAAATATCAGTCCCCTAGCACCAAAAAAGTGGCATATTTTTTTTCATTTCACTAAAACAGTTCGAGGATTTAACTAATTCACTTACTTAAAACTGTGAGAAGACATCAAAGAGACGTTATTGTAACATCTTGCGTGAATTGATCATCTCCTTTAGGGATTTGACGAAAGCCCGAATTTCATCATTTCCCTGCGACATATATATATATATATATATATATATATATATAATATATATATAAGCTATTAGAGAACATCTAAGAAAAACTTGAATAACAATTAACTCTGAATAATTTAGATATACAAAATTTTAATCTGAAAGGGTAAAAAAAAACTTTTTCACATAAGGTTTCAGGTATATTGTTATAGAAAAACAATTTTTAGAATAAATTAGAAAAATAATGAGGGAAAAAAGTAATCATCAGCTCTGTCATTAATACAAAAATAAATTTTATTATTCTGAAGTTCAGAATATAATATTAAGTAAAACAATTTTTTATTTTTGGTGTTACTAAAATTTATATAGTAATATATTGGAGTGAATGAGAGAAAATCCATCGTACGTTATTATATTTTATTATTGAAATACTATGACGAGCCAATTTCATAAGAAATCAAGAAAATATTCTTCCTTGTACTAGAGATATCACTTTTTATATTGAAAATTATTTTTATTACAAATATTAAAAAATTTCCTTACAACTATCATAAAACAACACGCATAGTTCTTGAAATACGAAATATTAAGCGATCTTTAGTCATAGCACATTCCAGTAATTCAAAATCCTAGGTGAAAGCTCGAAAGAGCTACCCAATCTGGTCATCCTTTCCTCCAACGACTATTTTTAGAAAGTAACGGGGAGAACCCGGGACTGAACCCGTATGCAATGACGTAGTCTCAAGGTCCAGGGTTACCTTATATTCTTTTTACTTTGCGATCCCACCCCCTTTTTCATGAAAAAAAGCAGAATTAGTGTTTCTGAAGTGATTCGAGTCATTATTCGTGTAGCAAAATATTCTTTTTCATACAATATAGTATTATTAATGTGTATTTAAGCAGTTTAGGCGGTAATTTTATCCTAAAGTAACGGTTTAAAAATTTTGTACGTAGATTGCATACACATGGCGCCATCTGTAGCCATTATATTAAAGCTTGCCAAACATGGCGTCAGAAAATTCTAGAAACAAGGATATATGTATTTTTCGCAGTTTTAACATTTTCTAGACAATAAATGACATTTCTACATTTCATGTTGAATTTATATGAGTAATTTACGTTCTCAGCAAAGGTTTTACACCTACATAACGTGATTTCATTGTGCTAAAGTGTTATTACGTTTTCAGTACATGTGGAAGTCCCCTTAACAAAAGTAGATAAATTTTAGTATTTAAAGTCATTACCAGGAGGAGTTGCCGGTAATGTAATAAATGGTTTCGCTTTATCTGATGATAATTATGACAATGCTTTGATATTATTAAAGGAAAGATTTGGATGAGAAGAAATTGTAGTTTCCGCGCATATGTCGAAACTTTTGAATCCTTATCCTGTCAAGGATTCAAATAACGTTATTGGATTAAGGAAGTTATAAGATATTTGTAAAATGCAAATTAGAAGTTTAGAATCACTTAACGTAACATCTGGAATGTACGGTCATTTACTGCAGATAATTCTTCTTAAATTACTACCAGAAGATCTGGTCTTAGATTTTAACAGAAAACACACAAATTAGGAAAAAAAAAAAAAAAAAAGGAAAGTACTATCGATGTAATGGAATTGCTGCAATTTTTAAAAATAGAAATCGAATGTCGTGAATCCGCCCATCTGCTAAGCAGCCTGGGGGAGAGGGAAAATCTTCTTACTCATAACTCTAAACAAATACGAACTGGGTATGGCGATAATCAAAACATTTCGCACAATAGACAGAACAAAATTGAAGGTCGCACATCTACATGTGAATTTATGACATCGGTAAACGAAAGAGATCTGCAACATTGCTTCTTTAGTAATCAAATCATCTGGCAGTAAAGTGTAATAAAATTAGCATTGAAAAGAAAAAAGAAATTTTGAAGAAAAGGGGAAATGTTTTTAGTATTTGCGACCAAAACATTGTATAAAAAATTGTTTATCAAATAAAACTTGCAGAATTTGCAATGGTAGACATAACGAAACAATTTGTTTGAATCTAAATTTATAAATGAAAATAAGCATACTGAATCAGAAGGGAAGGGAATAGATTCTCAAGATACAGTTGTCTCAACCATCTCATACAATAAGCAAAATAAAATTTTTTTGCAAACATGTACTGTAAAATTAGAACATAAATCCAAAGAAATATTTTCATGTTTGTTATGTGATTGTGGAAAAATATGAGAAGCTATAAAACAAAAAAATTGTCTAACTGTTTAGGACTCCCTGCCATTAGAAAAGAAAAGCTGTCATTGTATACTTTCGGAAATAAAACTCCCATTGAAAAAGATTATGATGTAATTAAATTAACTCTTAAAAATAAGGATTCGCCAAATTTGAAACTAGACATAGAGGCTTTGGTTACTAATCAAATTTCGGCGGCAAATATCCCCCCTCCTGAATTAGACAATATTCCACAAACAGTTCAATTAGAAAATTTAGTCTTTGCAGACTCACCAGATTGTAAAGAGCCCATAATAATACTAATCGGAGCAGACTATTACTACGATGTAGTTACTGGAAAAATTAAACATCTGAGTAAGAAGTTAGTTGCGGTTGAAACCATCTTCGGCTGGTGTCTTCAAGGTCGAAATAGCGAAAGTCAATCATCGTTTGCTCTAAGTGTAATAGTTCAAGAAAATTTGATTTCGGATCAACTAAAGAAATTTTGGGATCTTAAAATCTCCGGTTTAATCGACTCTAAAAATGAATCTGATGTCTCTGAAAATCAAATAATATAGAACTTCGAATCAAATATTAAATACAATGAAAAAGCTAAACGGTATAAAGTAGGATTACCGTAGAAGTTAGAAGCACGTGAATTAAAAGATAACAGGGAAATTGTGTGTGTGCTAAGAAGAGACTTACGCGGCTCAGAAAGCGATTTCAGAAAAATCCCCATTTGTTCCTTGAACATCGAGAGGTATTACAGAATTATTTGAAACAGGGTATTATAGAGTTAGTCCCAGATTCTTTCTCTCTGAAAGTGACTCAAACAACGTTACTTTTTATCTTCCTCACAGAGAAGTAATTCGAAAAGATCACCCTTCCAGCCAACTACGTATTGTTTATGATGCTTCATCACATGATGCGAATTCCCCTTCTCTGAATAGTTGTCTATATAGAGGACCAAACCTTTATCCTGAAATTTTTGATATCCTTCTGAGATTTAGACTAAATGCGGTCGCTTTCACTGCCGACATGAAGCAAGCATTTTTACAAATAATGTTAAATGAGGAAGAAAGGGACGTAACAAAATTCTTGTTTTCGAACAACCCCTTCGATGAGTCTCGGCTTCCTTCTGCATATCGGTTCTCCAGAGTTTTATTCAGTATTAGTAGTAGTCCCTTTTTATTGAGAGTGCGGTGGCATTCACCAAAGACCCATTTCCCGTCGGGAACGAGTGATGTTTCAACGGTCAGGTAGTTTCTCGTGGGAAAGTATCCCAGGGTGGACACCCCGGTGCTGATGTCCTAAGGGAAGTCAACCTCTGACCTCCCTTTATCTAGCCGACGCTGTTCCCACTCTAGCCGCCGGTTTCAAAGTACACCGCGCGAAAGGGACTTGTACCAATAGAAGAATGGTTCCACCAAGAACTACACATCCCGTGTCACTTTCGTGGGCGGGACGTATTTCACCTAAAAAGAGACCCTGGAATCGCGAGAAGAAACAGAGAGCGACACCAACGCAGAGACATGATCTAACTCCAACATTCTCTCCAATTTTAATTGCTTCACCAGCATCTGTGCCCCGGCATTTCCAATACCCTTGCCAGCATCTGTTCCACCAGCACTTTTCCAGCTCGTTTCAACGCCGTCTTCACCAAGGAGCTACTTTTACTGCCTGTATTATAATATTATCATCCCGGCTATACCACCGCACCATTGGTGACCCGCAGATAAAAGAACATTTCTTCTAAATGAAGGATAAAACGCTGGTCAACACAGATATATTTTGCCATTTCAAAAATAATCACTAAAGCGCCGCAGTGTTGAAAGTAGAAGGAATTGTGAAAAAAGCCGTTCCCCTCCCCAGGAGAAAATTTTCAAAGGAGCCTTCCCTCTCAATTACAGAACCCCCACGGTGCAGTGATAGACAACTTTCAATCCTACTGGAGTGATCATCGGCTACTCTACAGTTGGAAAAGGCCATAAAAGACTCAGCTGCCTCATTAATCGGACGAGTTAACCCAGCGGCCACATCTTCAACCAGAAGGTACTGTAAACCTCCTTCTCAACTGATTTGATCTTATGTACGGGTATTCGTTCAGTTGACGTGTCACTGCATTACCCCGTTTGTCCGTTTTTCGTCTAAGGGTAGGAAACGCGAAATTCGCTCTTTTGTAGTTGTTCTGTGTATTTACTAGGGGTGTTTTTTTTCCTTTACTTTTTTCCTTTCGTGGAGAAAATGACCGAGTTAGGGGAAGACGTTTCGTTTGTAAACAGAATAGTGGTTAAAATTCCGCCGGTGGGAAAACAAACATACCTCTTTAGCTAAAACAATGCGAGACCGCGTTTAGCTTAGCCAGAATCACCAATGATGAAACGAAATTTTCTCATTTAATTGCAAATATTGATTCGGAGACACTAGAGCATGTGTCAGACATAATTTTAAACCCTCCAGTAACTGATAAATATTTAACTCTTAAAAACAGATTAATTTTTGGGTTTCCGGGAACCCAAAAAAACCAAATAAAAAAAAAAAAAACTACTGTCTGATTTACAGCTAGGTGACAAGAAACCAATTTTCTTACTTAGACAAATGCGCCAAATTTCACTGAACAAAATTAGCGAAGATTGTTTTAAAAAATCTTTGGATGCAACGATTACCGGTTAACGTACAAGCTATTTTATCGGCTTCAACTGACAGCCTTTCGCAATTAGCACACATCGCGGACAATGTATGCCAAACAACCAAGAGTTCACAACCTATTGTGTATTCCGCCTCACATAGCGAAAATTCGATCATGGATGTGCTTTCCATCGTTTCTTCGCTAGCGCAGAAAATTGAAGCTCTTACTCTACTTAAGTTAATCACTTAAGCAGGAAGAAACAGACAAAATGTTACAAATTCCCATAAACGCTCGCGCAGCCGTACCTTTAACAATGACAATCGAAACCCCGCCTTTTGTCGCTATCACAATCAGTTCGCGGAGAAAGCCCTTAAATGTATTGCACCATGTGCGTTTAATTCAAAAAACTAGAATTTGCCGCTACACCAAATCAAATTGCTGGATATGGTGTAGCGGCTAAACCATCAAATCGGTTACACTTGTACGATGCAGGTACCAATATGAAATTTCTAGTTGATACAGGTAGCGATGTTTCCTGCATTTCCCCACCTAAATATAAAAACAGCACCAAACCATTTTTTTGAATTTTTCGCTGCAAATAATACTAAAACAAAAACTTTCGGTATCAAAACTATAAATTTAAGTTTTGGGCTTAGGTGAAATTTAAAATGGGATTTCATAATCACTGATGTTTCAATTCCTATAGTAGGAGCTGATTTCTTAGCCCATTTTGACTTAATTGTGGATTTAAAACAACGTAAACTAATTGATACGCCACAAATCTTAGTGAGCCTAGGCAATCTAGAACGAAATCACCCATTACACATAAAACTGTTTCCGAAAATTCTACTTACAGCGATATTCTAAAACAATTCCCTGATTTAACCAATCTATCTATTCATAACAAAATTGTGAAACATGACCCAGTGCATGTAATGGAAACTAAAGGCCAACCCATCCACGCTAAATCTAGGAGAATTCGCCCGGAAGTTTACGCACAGACTAAAAAAGAATTCGAATACATGATGTAACAGGAAATTTGTCGTCTTTTGAAAAGCAATTGGTCTTCTCCTTTACATGTTGTAAACAAAAAGCCTAACGGAATACGACCAGTGGGTGATTACAGAGCACTTAATGCAGCCACAATCATAGATGCATATTCGATACCCCATATTTAATATTTCGGTCAACTACTTTTTAACAAAACAATTTTCTCAAAATTAGACATTGCTCTTGCATATCACCACATTCCAATTCATGAAGATGATATACCCAAAACAGCGATAATCAACCGATTTGGTTTATTTGAATTTCCGTACTTGATTTTTTTTTGGTTTTAAAGAATGCAGCTCAGACATTTCAACGATTTATGCATGAGATTTTAAGAGGTCTTGATTTTTGTTGCACCTATTTGGATGACATTTTAAATTTCTCAGAAAACGAAAGTTTACATAAGCAACATGTAACTAAAGTACTTTAAAAACTTAACAGTCATGGACTCAACGCTTCGAAATGCGTGTTTGGTGTCCCAGAGAGATAGAATTTTTAGACCATCTCATTACCCAAAACGGGACAAAACCTCTCCCTAATAAGGTAGAAACAATTATCAATTTTAAAAAACCGGAAACTGTTAAGGAATTGCGGCAGTTTTTAGGAATGTTAAATTTCTATCGTAGATTTATACCGCATGCAGCACAAACACAAGCTCTACTTTGTGAATTTTTAAAAGGTTCCAAGAAAAACGATAAAAGTAAAATTTCGTGGTCAAATCAAACAATTGCAGCTTTCGAGAAATCGAAACAAGAACTAGCAAACGCGGCAATGTTGACACACCCTAACCCAAAGGCATTCCTTATACTGCAAGTAGATGCATCGGATTACGTAATAGGTGGGGCACTTAATCAAAACACATCAGCAGGACTCGAACCCTTAGCTTTCTATTCTAGGAAACTTAATGCTGCCGAAACTAAATATAGTGCTTACGACAGGGAGCTATTGGCAGTCTATGCAGCTATCAAACACTTCAGGTTTATGCTTGAAGGACATAATTTTACAATCTTTACGGACCATAAGCCATTAACATTTGCTTTTAAACAAAAGCTAGACCAATGCACTCCGAGACAAAATCGACAACTTGACTTCATTTCTCAGTTCACAACAGACATTAAATACATAAATGGCACTAAAAATGTAGTAGCGAATACATTGATGCGCATTAATAAAATTACAATGTCAGGTCGAATTAATTATAACGAAATCAAATAAGCTCAATTAGATTGTAATGATTTCACACAGATCTGGGATAAACTATTTATTTCTCAGTAAAAAATCATCAAAAATAAATAAATAAATAAATAAAATTAGAATATTCTTTCACAATTCATTAGCAAAAAGGTCCACAGATTGCGATTCTCTTTCGCTACAATGTCTCATCTCTCTCGCATAAAATAATGGCGTAAATTCGCCCGCTATAGAAAAGTCCTATACAAAGGATGAGTAAAAAGGGTTCACTCTCGGTAATTCCACACCGAGCCTGAGTGAGTTTGCTGGCTCCAAATTCGCCGTGCTCTTTCACACTCTCTACCGTTCCAAAATCCGCCTTACTTCTCGGATCCAGTATCGCTTTCTTTCTTTGATCGAGACTCAGACCGTCATCGGACCTTCCAAGTTCGGAGACTGCCGTACTTCGCGGGCTCGTTATCGCGTTTTCTATCGCTCAAGGGACGTCCAAAAGGCTCCCTTCAACATCCAGTCTCTCTCGCTCTCTTTATATCCTCTCTATCTCTCCTAATCATCCTTCTGTCTCTTCTTGTTCTTTTGCCGCCACTCGGTCTCGGTTTCCTTGATCTCTTGTCCAATGGGTGCCGATGGCTGAGTCCCCATTGTAAGTTTTCAGACGCGCCGTCATCACCGAATCGCGGGAAAACGAAAACACAATGTTATGACATCTCTTTTTGACAGTCTGGACAGCCTGGGAAAAAGGGATCCGAAACTTTGACCACCCAGTTACGAGATTCTTTCCCAGCAATTAGAGAAATGTCTGGAATTTTTGCAACGTCTGTCGGCAAGGGGCAAGGGGGTCTATTAGCAAATAGGGGGAAGAGACCGACTTCGTCACAGCTGCCTCCCCCCTTCAAGTGTCCATTTCATGGGACAGTAGGAAGTAACATCACACTACTTGCAACTCTGCGAGGGGCCCTGATTCAGTGACACCCTTCTCGGGCAGAGCAATTAACCTAAGCACACACAGGTTTAACTTAAAATAACACTAAGTCAATTCTCGGCGAGGATTTTACCAGTTATTCCTTTTTATTATATCACTAAGTTTGCATACCAAGAGACTCAAAGATTTGATGAAAAACACCTTAATTTTTCTTACACATACAACACAAACATACATTTACGCACACAGAAGAAAGAATAATTTAAAAGAAGAAAACTGAAAACACATCATTCTAACCTTCTTAATCCCCATCTGTACAATAAAATTTCTCGAGAACTCAGGGATGAAAAGAATAAGTTCCGAAACCAGTCTACCTGTCAATTTCGCGAACGCATTCTCGCAACCTGTCCCGGGTAATTTTCCTCCCGTCAATCCTCTTCTCGTAAATTAGGGTTTGAGGGGTCTTAAATACCCTCACCATCACCCATTAGGAAAGGCTAAAACCTTTGTTTTCATGCGAAACGGTGCGTAACGCAAATAATGCTGAGAGGATCCGTTTTTCTCCCTTTTCCGTGCAAAGAGAATTCAAGGCGAGTTTTAAAATCCCCTGAACCCTTCCTAATGAGTTACTCAACGCTTGGCTCAACTGGTTAATTTCTAGTGTGAATTTTAAGGGCACACCTAGTTTTCGGAATTCGTCCCCTTGTAACGTCGTCAGTAGTTAGAAAACAAGAAAATTTGTCACAGCCTTATTTTAAAATTTAAACAGTATTTAATAGCTTCATATGTTATTAAAAAAGTCCAATAACTATGCCAGGCCGGGCGGACAGTCTTTTTCACTGGAGGTCAATCCTTATTCCGAAAGGCACTCGACAATCCCTTGCTTTTCCGGGCTCCTCTCCAGTTTACTCCATGGCTCTCTGTTTCCATCCAGGGCTCCGTCCGTCTCACTCCAGGGCTCTATCTCCAAGTTTCTTCCTCTCTGTCCAAGTCCTCTTCAAGTTTTTTACTCCCCTCTCTCTTCAAAATTCACCCCTTTTAAACACCAGGGACGGGTCCTTCACACGCCCCTCGTCTTCCTCATTGGCAGGTAAAAAAAAAAGTTCTGCCCTCGTCCCCGGGCTACTTTCGTCTCCCATTTGCGCGGCAAACACAAACACATTCCTCGTCTGTCTGGAATCCAAGGGCGCCATAATTCTCATCCAACTTCTGAAATTTCCATTTATCTCACACCTGGGCCTCATAGCCCTATTCTCTATGCATCGACTTTCATACAGGCTTCGCCTATTCAGGACTTTCAAACAGGAATGCCTATTATCACCGGCATTCTTTAGCCATTGTAAATTCCAGACCCGATGTCTGCGCTTGTCCGAGGCCAGACAACAAACAATGACCTTATAGCCACGTGCTCTTGTCACCTAACGTCTGTTTGGGGCCACAAAACTTCACATGAATAGATGGGTGAGGTTCTCCACAATCGAAGACGTCACAACTCCTTCCCCCTGAAAAGGTCCATTTAACTGGACTGTTCTGGCCTCAGGCTAGTTCAGTTGTTAACATTTCACACCGAAAGGTTGTCTTATCAATGAGACTGACCAGGACAGCAATCCAAGTAACCAATACAATCAAAAGTAAAATAAATAAATCCAAAATTCTATAAAACATTCACTTTACAACTAAAATTTAAATTCCAAATCTTGGATTCTTTTTCCTTTTCTGTAAGTTACATCACACCTTAAATTTTCAGGGTTTTAAAGAAGTTAAATCATATCATCATATTTCACTAATTCTAATACATCAAATCACTCAATCAATTGTGTTAAACATATTTAAGTATTCACCTTACTAAGAGACACAAAAGATTTTCAATAACACATAATATCCTTCCCCCTTACACATACACAAACACTCATACACCTACAGATATTAATTCACACCTAGCACAAATATAAATAATTGCTAATTCCCATCTACTAATTCCAACGATATTAAATAAACAAAATAAACACCTATAAATTCCAAGCTTTGCAAATAACATTAAAACATTTTTTTTTTTTAATTAAGAAGTTTAAATCAAGGCCTTCTAAATTAAGTTAAATTTTGGCTGTCGGTAGGCATTCTCACAACCATTATGACAAGTTATTCACAATTCATGGTATTGTCTTCCATTACCTTAGTTATTGAGGAAAATTAGACACTTTAATTGGGAATATAATTAACATACCTCATTAGCTCATGCAATGAATTTACTAAGTCTATATTACGTGCATGGAACAAATTTTCCGACAGCTCTAATTTGCCTTTGGTCGATCTGACTTCCGTCCCAATCCAACTCAACCACTTTAATACAAAGTCAAGCTGCTTTACACGATTTTTCCAAATCTGCATCAGAATGTCTATATCGACCATTCGTGATGAATCAATCTGCTCTAACCATCTCATAACCTGTGTCGTTAAATTACATCCATAAGAAGAAGCGCATATAAACTTAAACTTCACTTTCTTAATAATGTACATGCCAAATGGCATAACGAATGCGGCATACTTCGGATAACTCATCATGAGAGAACGACGAAAATACCACTTCCACAAATCCAGTACAGTGACCCACGATACAGCGCTATTCTCTTCTACAAAACCTTTCATTTTTGACAAAAGATAAATCTCGGCTCGCGTCACCTGGTTCAAATTCTTAAACTTAATACATTTAATACGTGTATACGGGTATCGGCTCATTCTTTCTAACCAAACAACGGGCAGAGTACGGTTGGACTGCCCCATCCCGTTCACACCTAAATCTAAAAGATACTCTGTATCCTCTCGTAGCGAATTAATTAACATCTGGGATGTATAACATATTTTGATTTTAAACGGCTTTCCCGTATATTTAAATTAATATCCCTCTGCCTTAAAAAAATCGTCCCAGGGTCTGGAGGAAACCCTTCTTTCTTTTTAGTGTTAATCATTCTTAAATAGTTACTTCGATCAGGCGGTAAACTAAAATACAGTTGACTTTCCCTTAAAAGACCCTGAAAGTTGAAATCCATAAATAGCTTTACCGAATAGAGAATTTCGGAATCTTTCACTATTCCCTTCGAGCTATTCTTCCTAACCAAATTTGCCAAATTCGGCTTCTTACGATACTTTATTAAATTGAGACGATAAATGGTACTGCGATCTCTATTTTTCTGGTAAATCTATCTCGAAATTAAATTCTGAACTAAAGCTAG
>BMAV01021326.1:17852-35284 GCA_019973955.1 Trichonephila inaurata madagascariensis | reverse complement strand
TCTGCTCCGGTGTCCCATAGCGCTTTCAAAAATGTGTTATTTAATAATATAGGTACGTGGGGAAGTTCTACGGGTGCTATACATATCGGAGAAAGTCTAATTGTCTCTCTTGTCGACACCTCTTGAGGTTGATCATTAACCTTTACAATATTTAATCGTCCCCTTTGCGTCCTATCGCCTCGATTGAAATTATCACTCGAACCCTTATTTCTACGGTCCCCTCTATTAAAATTATCATTTCGCTCATTTCGAAATGAGTAACCTCTGTTGCTGAATCTTTGATCATTATTATTAAATCTATTCCTCTCGAACCCTCTATTATTTTGACGGCTATTCTCGTAAAACTCATTTCTGTTATTTGGTCTACTCCTTATTTCCGAATTCCTCCAGTTTCTACCATTAGCTTCAAAATTAGGCATCCTATGCGCATTTTGACCTCGTCTTTCTACATTATGGTTCTGATAACCCCTTTGTAATTTGCAAGAATATCTCTCTTCGAATTTAGCCAGGACTTCTAAAAGTTGTATCGTATTTTGTGGATTTCTAACTTCCACGTAGTCCTGTACCTGTGGTTCGAGTCGAACTAAAATATGATCCACTAAGTCTGCTTGGGACATTCCTAATGCTAAACTTCTCTCTATTTTTAATAATCTATATACAAAATCAGTCGCCTCCTGATTTCTTCCCTGTTGTGATGCATAAAACTCCGACTGTAGTTCTTTTTTATTTTTGATCGCGGGAAAAGCCTTCGCTAATTCAGCTTTGAGCTGCGCAAAATCCGTGGCTGTATTTTGTACTAACAACGAACCAAATATCGAATACCAATCTTGAGCCCTTCCCCTGAGATGACTTTTTAAGTAAGCACATGACAGATTACTTGGGATTTCAAGTAACTGAATATTATTGTCGATGCACTCAATGAACTCTGCAACATTCTCCGACCCTGAAAAGTACATTTCAGGTAGAATTGTATTTCCACCTACATTACCTAACCCAGAATTAACTACGTTCGGGCGCCATTGAGACATAGCCATCCTGTGATGACCATGTCTTGCCGGTTCCGCGTAAGCTAGAGGTGTGGGATTATCAAAATGATGAGACATAATTCTTAATACAACTTTTATTAAGAGTAACTTATAATACTTAAGTTCTAATTTGACACTTATTAATTAGAGTGAGAGTCGAGCCCAAATTAAATCACGTATTTAAGTCAGATCACGCAATTAGATTCTCTATCTCAATTATCCTAAATAATCCTGTTATCTAATTACTTATATCTAATATTACCTTTTCCAGTCTGGTCCCTTGACCTAGAGAATATAATCTATAACTTTATCTATGAAGATTCTTGATCCGCAATGCAGCTAATTCTTGACTGCTTATTCTTGGTCCGCAAGATTTCACACTAAGCTTTGTCACGCTATTGATCAGAATGATTCCACACTACAATCTCTGAGCCTGCTACGCTATGCTATCTATGCTATTGCTATATCTATGTTTGCCGCGCTATCCTTTTATAGTATATCTCATTTACATATTCGATCCGTTTCTCTTCTTGGTATTGGGTTGGAAAGGTTTTGCCATTAATCGTGGCCGTCAAAGAACATAGGAGTTATGTTAATCAGAAAGACGCGAGAGACGTCACAACTCTAATGCTTAAAAATGTAATAGATACTTAGATAAGCTTCAAAATCGTAAATTTGACAATAATAAAATTCCTTTTTAGAAAAGATGTGCCGACAAAAGCTGTAAAATATGTGTGTGTGATCCATAATGATCAAATCAAAAAGAGGATTCTAAATTTACCTTCTGTAAGACATATAACTGTATTTACTTATTGACATGTAATAAATGCCAATTTAAATGTATTGGTCAGATATCTAATAAAATTAATATTAAAATTAATCAACATAGATCAGATACTAAATACTTCAATAGTATTACAAATTCAAATAAAATAGAAATACGACACTTTAGTACACATGGTTTCGAACATTTTTTTCACTCAATATTATTAAAGTTTTTCCTGATATTAAGGAAAGATTATGGTGGGAAAATTACTATATTAAATATTATAATGCAGTTTATCCTTATGAACTAAATGTATTATACCAAGGAAAAAATATTCTAAATGCAATTAAACAAAATTCTCAAGATTATTATTACAATAATGAGATTAATAAAATAACTAATAAAAGAAAAACTAGAGGACCTAGAACTAAAAGATGAAGTAGAGACAAAAAAGTACTTACAAACAGTATTATAGATATTTGTAATAGCTTTGATAACAATTTTAACATAAAACACATTAAATCTTTTATGTTTGGACTCAGTAAGACAGAATTATGTATTACAAAAGATGTACTAATTTCACATAAAATTAATGATTGCCATGCTTTGCATATTATAAAGAACATTCACACAAATTTTTGGAACATAAACATAACATAAAAGTTAATGTAAATAAAGATTATCACAAATAGAATATTGTACACTTTTATATATGAATAAATCATATGATAATATTAATTTTTCTGGCATTTTTAAAAAACTTATGTCATCTTTCCCAATACAAAATATTACTATTAAAAAAGCTTTTAAATATAATAAAAAAATAGGTAGATCAATTTTTAACCATAATGTGTCTATAAAGCAAGATAACTTAAAATGTAAATGTAATGAATTTATATATAAAGAATTCATAGATAAACATCACAAACATGTTGTTACTGGTGACCTCAATATTGTAAAAGACAATAACCTTAGAAACAATGAATAAAGGTACTGGTTTTAGATTAATGATTTCAAATAATAATAAAATTATAAAAAATCAGTTAAAGAATGATATTAAGCAATTTATATACAACATATCTATTAAATATAGTATGCCTATAGAGGCATTCACAGAATTCAAATGTAATATTATACAGCAGCTTAATAAATATAACTTTGAACAGATAATAAAATCTTTTTTAATGATATTAAAAATCAGATTAAAAAATTGCAAAATAAATTTATTATAGTTTATGCTGATAAAGTGCCCGGAAATTTTGCCTTCATATGTAAATACCATTATAATTTAATGATCAGCAAATAGTTTGATAATAATACAGCTTTTATTTAGTCATCAGCTTCTGATAGAGAAATAAATAATCGAATTTTGGCTTTTCATAAACAAATAAGAATTCAAATTAATAATAATTTTAAATTTCCACATATATTTCTTACTCCCAAATTTCATAAAGACCCAGTCAAATTTAGGACGGTTACAAATGGATTTAATACCTATACGTATCAGCAAAACAGGCAAAATTCTCCATGAAATATTACATGATACAATAAATAATCTTAAATCCACAGCCATACTTAAAAATAGTAAATCTCTTATTGAACAAATGAATGATAAAAATATTTATTCAGTTTATAGTTTAAATTTTGAAGATCTTTTTAACTCTATTAATATTGATGACATAATTAATATACTTGTAAATTTACATAACGATAATTTATTTAATTATAATGTTAATTATGATAGATTTAGTTCACTGCTTAGGTTTGTACTTAAAGAGAACTATATATATTATAATGGTCACTATTATCTGCAGATTAAAGGTTTGCCACAAGGTGGTCCTGCGAGCAACTGTCTTGCCAATTTATATTTACATTATTTTGAAAATAGTTACCGTAAAATCCTTCGTATAGCGCGCACCTATACTTTCAAGCTGCATTTTTTAATTTTTAGGTATATTCGTGGTATAACGCGCACCCCCTTTTTTTACGAAGAAATCTGAAATGTTAATATATTATGCTCTTGTGTTTTGAAACCATTTATTCGAGGCTTTTGAAAAGATAGCATACTTCTAGAGTTACAACTCTTTTAGTTCGTAAGGCATGTCATTTCTTTCAAATAAACAGCATTTCGATATGCAAAGAAATAATTTTTTTATGTTCATTTCCTTTTTCTTTTAAGGCTATTGTTTTTATAACGCGCACCCTTAAATTTGGATCCAGTTTTTTGTGTTAAAAGTGCGCGTTATACGCCGGATTTTACGGTATATTAATAATTCTAAATGTTACATTTATCGTTATATAGATGACATAATCATTTTTGGCAAGCAAGTCAATTTTATACCTAGCACTAATTTTTATCCACAATATCTTAATTTAATACAGACAAATAGTAACAACGAAGTAAATTTTCTTGATATACACATATCAAATTAAAAGATAATGTTTAAGATATATATATATTAAATTAAAGATAATGTTTCTAATATTTATGTTAAAAAAAAAGAGAAGAATTTAATTTCAATATTATAAAAGTTTCTCATCGGAAGATTAATGTACATATTTCTATATTCAGAAATATTGTTATTAATTATATTCAACGCAATAAATTTCTAGTGTCAAAAAAATCAGAAATAATAAAAAACTATAAACATTTTACTAAAAGTTGCTTAAATCAGAAATACCTAATTAATTTTATTAATAGTTATATAAATAAAGCTATTCGAAATAGTAAGGATTAAAAATTCTTAGATAAATAATAGTTTATTACTATAAATTTACATATTTCCTAGTAATAGTTATACTTTCATATTCTAATATTAGATAAAATTACATGTTATTATTTCATTCATATATACTCTAGTGTCACTAAAGTTATGGTAATTTGTAACTCTCTTTTTAATTTTTATTTCTATTCATTTTATACTTTTGTTAAGTGCTACATATCAGCCATTCACTAGCCTTGAATCTGCATTAGGGTCCAGAATCTGGCAATAACTAATTTATTGCACTCAGATTTAGAGCGGGCTCTGCATTTTTAAGTGCAATTTTTAGGTAAGTTACCTCTATCTTGTAATGGATTTAGACATTCCTATCCATTACTTTAAATAGGTTTTTGCTCAGTATTATTTACATAAAGGGGGAAGGTTGGCTGGCCAAAGAACATGTTCAACCCCACTTTTATGTAAATTATTTTATATATTAGCTGTCTTAAGTCAGCAATGTTTATAATACTGCAGCATCCATTTTATAATTTTTAGTCTCGGTTGCTCATGTGTCCTTCATTGTGTGATTTTCCTACTGTCTATGTGTTTTTCGAATGTGATTGATGGATGGTTATCTCTTGTTTGTAGAGAATTAGACTATATATATATATATATATGACATGATTTTTGGAGTCAGAAACAGACTTAGTTTTAAAAAAGGTCTTTATTCTAGAATGAGTACATCTCTTCTGACGTAAGAGGCAGAGAGAAAAAAGAACGTCACCGAAGATCTTAAGTAGATTAAACACTTAAAATACCGATCGCGGCGTTCATGAGTGCTCTTGAAAGTTAATGCTGAGATATAGGGCTATTAAATATAACGATCTGGAATTAGACATGTTTATTGGCTAGGCCATATGTTCGGAAGAAATAAATGAGTGATTAGTTTGATACTTGAATAGGTTAGGAGAAAAAATAAATGTGAAGTGCTAGATAGGGAATTTAATTTTTAATCTAACTTAATTATCCTTACATATATATATATATATATATATATATATATATATATATATATATATAGGTCAATTCTCTACTAACTAGAGATCACATCCAAACAATAAACTCGACAAACACATAGACAGCAGGAAAATCACACAATGAAGGACAAAAGAGTAATCGAGATAATAAATATAAAATGGATGCTGCAGTGCCATGAACAATACTGACTTAGGACAGTTAGTATATAAAAATTAATTTATATAAAAGTGGGGTTGAACATGTTTTTTGGCCAGCCAACCTTCCCCCTTTATTTGTAAATAACACTGAGCAAAAACCAATAGGAAATAATGGATAGAAATATCTAAATCCATTACAAGATAGAGGTAACTTACCTAAAAATTGCACTTCCAAATGCAAAGCCCGCGCTAAATCTGAGTGGAAACATTCAATGTGTTGCCAGATTCTATACCCTAATACAGATTTAAATCAAAAGAGTGGCTGAAATGTAGCACTTAACAATAGATTACAAACGGAAATAAAAATTAAAAATAGTTGCATATTATAGCATAACTATAAAAACACCAGAGTAAATATGAATAAAATAATAGTAAGTAATTTCTAATCTAATATTAGACTATGGAGATAACTATATCAAAATATTTGTTTATAATAATAAGCTATTATCAATCTCATCATTTTAATTCTAACTATTTTGAATAGCTTTATTTATATAACTATTAATAAAATAAATTGGGTATATATATATATTACCGGCAAAGTATGAAACCCGGCATTCTATAGAATGCCTAAAACTAACTGGCAATGTATGAAATAATTCATATTTCACACATTGCCTAAGCATTCTATAGAACGCCTAATGAGAAACCGGCAAAGTATGAAATATTTCTCCGATTCGTTTCGAATATTATTTGGCAAGACACGATTCTTTTAACCTGAGCCTCAGGTTCTGAATTTGTCCGTTGTGACAGGAAGGGTAAAAAGTTGTAGGCATGCTATAAGAACATTCAGAAAACTGTAGGTGAGGCTATTGAAATTAATTAATAATAGTTTTGTGAGTACCTTAATATAATGATTGACTCACAATTTCGGATTTTAAATAGCTTTACAATTAGCTAAATACAAGTAGTGGTGAATATAATTTAAAGTGATTATTTCAAATACAATTAATTTATTGTTCTATGTCTTGAGGCAATATGTATACATTTCTCATTTTATTTTAATTTACTGAAACGAGTATAGTTTAAAGTTCGTGATAAATGTATGGAATTTTTAAACTACGTTCTTAATTTTATAAGAATAAGAATTATTTTTGAGCGAAAAATGTAACGAAGTGTAATTCAAAATGCCATTTAAGCCTATCATGTTGCAACGAGTAGGTTAATTTTAATTTCTTATTTTTTATATGAAAATTTTGTTTTCTTTAATAAGAAAGACATAAATTTTGTTTGGTACAATTTTCATTTTGTTTTTACGCATAATATTTTAATGACACTCATTATTTCTTCAGAATAACATTTGTATTTTTAGGAATGTGCGTCATTGATTTAAAAGCCTTATCTTGACCTTTTTTCATACTTTACCTAAATAGCTTTGGGCATTCTACATAATGCCTAAGCCTTCTATACAATGCCTAGACAAAGTATGTAATAATTCTCCTATTTCATACTTTGCCTAAAAACGTCAAGCATTCTATTCAATGCCTAGACATTCTATGGAATGCCGGCATTTCATACTCTTTGCCGGTAACATTATATATATACTCACAAGTCAGACCTAAAAATAAATCTGTACTTCTGCATACATCAGGGTCAGCCACCCTGAAAGAAAAACTGTTTAAATATCTTATAACAACAATTTTTCACATAATACATAATACTGAGGTCAAGTGACGAGGATGACATCTTAGCTGACTACCCACACTCCAAATCCATACCATACCAACGGGAGGGTATATTTATATGGTGGATTTTCAGTGGAACCAGGACTCGAAAAACCAACTCAACAACTCTAGCCATACCCTTGCGACCATGATTACTCGGTTACTGTGGCTACACTCAATCATTGAACTATCCGGGAAAGAGTCTGGTCTTTAACTATACGGAAAAACTGCGGCATGATTTAAAAACCTTTTTTCAGCAAATAAAAAACAATTGGTAGAGGCTATAATTGCATGTTGGCACTATGTAATAACGAAACAAGAACGGATTATTTTCATCTCAATGAGATGTCAATATGATACTGTAATCAAGAGAACAAAGAATACTACTAAATACTGGGAAGTAACATTATGATATTGTTGTTTATAATACAACTTCTAAAAATTAGAACTGAACGTTTTAAATATTTAAAGTATTTGAATTAGTTTTTCTTTGTTTCAATTCACATTAAAGTTAATTTAAATGATATATAAATACAGTCGGACCTCTATATATAACGAAGTCGCTAAATCCCGAAAGAAAGTTCGCTATATGGAAAATTTGTTATATAGAGGTTCATCTTGCAATTTTCTTCATAAACCACATAAAACAAATTTTAAATTCATAAACACTATATATTATAAAAAGGTAATTATTCACACATTTTTGTATATTAATATATATTTATTTTGTGCATCTTCGAGATACAAGAAACGAAGTTGCCAGTACAACTGATCAATACTACAAATGAAGGGAGATTAGTTTAAGGACAGGAGACTTCATTGAGGGTGAAAGGGGATATCGATGTTTCCAGAGAGCTGGACAATGGGGGTTAAAGGTTGCACTTCTTGGATGAAATGCCCAGAATTCTATTACTCTCGGTGAGTTAGGCACCTAATAAAATCACAGTTCAAGATTTATGACCACCATAAAATGTGCTTAAACAGAAAATTACTCAAAACCTCCAGAAATACTTCAAAAATAGAGAAAAAAAAATTGAATCACAAGAGAAAAAGTTCGTTATATAGAAAATGCACTTCTCTATTGGGAGGTTATTTTACGAAGAAAACCAGGAAATGTTCTTAGTTCCAGGAAAAAGTTCGCTATATAGAAAAATTCGCAATATAGAGGTTCGTTATATGGAGATTCGACTGCATTTGCATTATATGAAACACCTAATTCGTTTTCTATAAACATTCAAAGTTGAAAAATATAAGAATTCCAAATTGGGCACAGTCAACCTCTACGAATAGATAAAAAGTAGTATTGAAACATACACAAACACACAACTGATAATATATTATTGAATGAGAATATATTTTCTCAACACTTTTCACAAAAAAATTACATTAAAAGAGGAAATAAACCACTATAGTTGAGTGATAAACTGAAAAGCTTTTTAACCACAGTGAATTCAATCCTCAAATGTAAATTAACGTCTTTTAGTGCTCTAATGCAGTGATTTTCAAACTGTGGGGCATGATAATCCTGCGTGGGGGGAGGGGGCGCGAGCATGTCGAAAACAAAATATTATTTTGAAAAATTATTAAAATATACTGGAAGGAAGCAAAACAAAATACATTCTGACACAATAAAAAATAAAATATACTATGCATGTTTATTGCAATTTGTTCCAATTTAAAAATTAGGAAGGAAAAGTAACATAATACTTATTCCATTACTTAAAAGTTATTTACTTAAAATTTAATACTTATCCTGATAATTTGTACGGTTTCTAATTCAGGTCGTAATGTAGCCTACCGTCAAAGAGTACATTATTATTGCATTCAACACAGTTATTGTATAGAAAGGAGGGTGCGATGAAAATTGTGATTGAAAATTGAATCGTAAATATTGAAAGTTTGAGAAGCACTGCTCTAATGAGAGAGAGAAAATTGAGAAACATTAAAGGTACTGCGGTTGCCATTGAGAACATTAACTTCGAGTATATTTTGTTTACAACTCTGTAGTAATCTCGAAGTTTTCAAATTTGATAGTTTAGTTATGCAAAATTTGTTTCATTGTCGATTTTAATGTTTGACTGTTACTCAAACCATGCCAGATGTGACAACGGTTTCAATGGTACTAACAAGGGAAGGACACGACTAAGGAAATTCATTTTGGGACAAGACTTGGTGTAATAGTAGTACTCCTTTAGGGTGTTCAACCCTCAACGTAATTCCGCCGAATAGCCATTCAATTCGGAGAAAATAGCCTTCGAAATTCATGCTTAGCTTTTATACAATTAAGTTTTAATTACCTCTAGCGACTCAGTGGCATAGTTGGTAGAACACCAGTTTTCTACGCCGGCGGATAGGGTTCGAATCACGCAATCAAATTTTTTTTTCAATTCATTTAATTTTTTAAAAAAATTAAATAAATTTATTTAAAAAGGACTTATTATAAACATTTATATAATTATAAAATAATTAAATTCATAATATATAAAAAAGACATATATTATTTTTATTATATTAATAATACATATGTTATTTCATTATTTTCATTATATAATTAATTAATTGAAAAAATAAGTTGACTTTTTTTTTATTCGTGTAATTATTTTCTAAAATTAAATAAATTTATTTATGAAAGTTTTATTAAATATTAAATGATATTTTATGTTTTTATTTTGTATTTTATAAAGTAAAAAAATTACTGTAATTATATAAATATTTATATTATATTTTATAAATATATTTTTATATTAATAAATAATATTTATAGTAAAATATATAATAAATACTAAATGATATTTTATATAAAAATTAGTTACAAATAGTTTTATTATTTAAAATACAATAAATAAAATATTACATATAATATAAAATAATTTATAAAATTTATTATTATTATTATTAAATTAATTATTTTATGATTAATATAATAAAAATAATCTATATTCTTTTAATATATTTTATTAACTTAATTATTTTATAATTATATAAAGTATTTAATAAGTCACTTTTAAATAAATTTATTTAACTTAAAAAAAATTAAATGAATTGAAAAAAAAAGTTGAACGCGTAATTTGAACCTTATGCGCCGGCGTAGAAAGCAGGCGTTCTACCAACTATGCCACTGTGTCGCTGGAGGTAATTAAAACTTAATTGTATAAAAGCTAAGCATGAATTCCGAAGGCTATTTTCTCCGAATTGACTGGCCATTCGGCAGAATTACATTGAGGGTTGAGCACTCTAAAAAAGGAGTACTACTATTACACCCAGTCTCGACCCCAAATGCACTTCTTTAGTTGTATCTCGCAAGAGATACGGGGGAGCAGTTGAAAAACCACAAAAGTTGATAGGGCTTGGGAGGCTAGAGCTTTTGCTTTCATAATACTATATTTCACATGAATAATGTTATAAAATTATTATATAATTAATTAATAATGTGTAATTAATTGTTTAAAAGTATTAAAATTTATAAAAGTAATATAAAACTATTTTAATATTTTGAAAAAAGAATTAAATTGCATGCTTTTATTCTCAAAATGTTTGTTTTAATAAGTATATCTATTTACATGTTATGAAAAAAGTATGTCAGGCTAAAACTTTTAGATACTAAACTAGGTAAAATAAATATAACCTATATATATAACTAGAAAAAAAAAGATATTTTACGGTTTTTCAATCTTATTTGGTGTGTTATCTATACATGTAATAGGAGTGATCATCATTCCATCAGTGACGAGATAAAAAGTATACTTGACAACGGTAGCAATTATGCCCAAAAGCTTAGAAATATTTTTTAAAAAAATCGATTCATTTTTCTAAAAAAAAAAAAAATACAAATTTGTGAATTGTAAAATTTAGAAATTCAATTGTATTATTTTATTGCGTGATGTAACAAGTAAATGTCGTCTCTGTTGTAGAATTTCACTCTAAATTTTTTTCATTTTTAAATTTAGAAACTTTTTACTTGTATTCTCAATCGAAATTTATATTAAATAACTGGCACATAATGACAGTTAGCAAAAAAAAAAAAAAACCTTTTTTAAGACTGAAAATGTAACACTTGTTTTTTGAAAATTCAACTTCTATATATATCTGACGTTTGTACAAAATCAGAATTTTTATTGCATATAATTATAAGAGATGTATGTTATAAATTAAATGTTTTGTACTTCCAGACTTTAAATAAAAAGTCTTATCAAACTTCTCAGCTCTTGGGAAAAAAGATGCATCTTACAGATTGCAGTTTGTTTTGCAAGCTTCAATGCATCAAAATTCAAACAGAGCTGGCACGCAACTTCCCACCAGGCTTCATTTCTTTTAATTCGATTCTTGTATATCTCCCCCCTCAGGGGGCTCACCTTCTTTAGGTGGGTACGGGTGTCACAATCCCGAGGTACCCTAGTGATCTTTTCCTTTTCCCAAGGGGTTTAATATCTTTGGTAAACACGGGTGTCACGACCCCGGGGTACCCCAGTGGTCATTCTCTATTTTCGACCCTCCATCTTGTCATCCAATTTCTTCTTTTCCCGTCCAGACCACAGACCTATGAATGTTTGGCGCAATATAGCTAAAACTGGCTCTTGCGCCATAAAACACCAAACTCAACTCAACTCAACTTGTACATCTCCCTTCGCACGCTCCATGTAACAAGATGATTTTTGATTTCTTCAATGAACAATTCCACATTGAAATCATATAAAGCTTTTTACCCTTTCAGTAAACTAAGTAGTCGCATGTGAAGAGCGTAGCTTCCACAATATCCTTTTAGTTGATTCAACTAGTGAGGAGGAGAGCATGGTTTTTGCAAGCTTCACTGCAAAGGTACGAGTTGACTACGTGTGTGAAAGGAGTCAGGCGATTTTGTTCAAAACTAGCTGTCAGTTGTTGGCTCTTTCAATCAGTTGACACCGAGCTTTGCGGCAAGGAAGTGTCTCATTTTAAGGATGATATGGAAGTGAATACCTTTCTAATCTTTATGGTTCGTCATAACTGGGGATAGATGATAGAATCATTTCTGCTATATATATATATCCATAAACTCACCAAAGTAGTACACCAAATAGGTATATTTTAGTGGAGACAAAAATAGTATAGTAAAGTTTGTTTTCCGAAAAGGAAGTTTAAATTATTGGAAAAATTATAGGTAGTTTAGTTTAAATTATATTAATAAAATATATAGGAAGAGAGAGATAGGTAAAAACGCTAAAATTTGTAATGAAGGAAAAAAAAAAAAAGGGATCCTATACCTCAAGATTTTGTATAACATTATTGTCACAAAGATGCAAAAGAAATACAGCTCACACGTTAACAGTAATGGAGTTTAATTAAATCCAGCAACTAGTGACATAATTGTACAGAGATCGATTAATCGTATTTTGTGGAACTCACTATTTATGCAGCGTTTCATAGACTTTTCACTTGTACCTGACAATGTTTTTCTAAGGAAACCCAGTGTTCGTGTAACAATATATTTTCATATTTTTACTAACGTTCATTAATGGAAACAAAAATGACTATTGATTTAGTCGTTTATTTCAAAACAAAAGAAAAACAATTGGTATAATTCTAACTATAAACGAGGTATATAAATAAATAATACATTTATTTGGTAAAATAATTTATAATAAATATTAATGTGAAATCTGGGCCTGTTACTAAAACATAAATGTTGAATTGGGAGTCTAATTTTCGATATACATGAGTGGATTTCATCTTCGACACAGAAAAGACGATTTCTATTCTTATTACTGATACTTGTTAAACAAGGAAAAGCTTGTTCAAACATGTATGATACTGAAAGCTATAGCAGTATATAAATTGCTTTCTCTTGAATTGTTGGATACTCACTTTCAACCGAAATCTAAAATTGTCCAAAACCATATCATTAAATCTCATTTTCAATGAACCACCCGATTGTAAGGTCTAAAGCTCTTATTTTAAAAGTTAGGTTCTGAAGAAGTGCCGGTTTATTCATTGGACGCTTGGGGCGGGCGTCCAGGGACCCGGATAAGTTAGACTTACCAGATTTTCTGGTTATAATCTCGATCCATCAGTGACAAGAGGGTCCGTAGATCTTCTGCGCCTAGGGCCGAATAGAGCTTAAATCGGCCCTGTTCTGAAGATAAACGGAAGTGCAAAAGAATGGTTTCCTCATTTAATCGTATAGTTCTGTTGATAGAGATAAAAAATAATAGTTAGTTTTCTGTCATAGCTCTTATAAGTAGGAACAGTAAAAGTTGAAACAAATTGGTGTCCTACTTCTCAATAATACAAACGTATCAAAGTTCCCTTTTACAATATGAGCTTCCCATACATTTAATTTTCTTTTAAATCCAAGAATTTTGTCACTTGAAGTAATTTATTTAGTCGATTCAAATGATGAAAAATATCTGCTAAGTAAGAAAGTATATCTGTATCCACATTTAATGCTCAAAGCATTTAGTAAAATCTTGTTTGTCGTGTTGAAAATGTGTGTGTATATGCATTTTAGTTGAGTTTAGTCTTTTAAGAACTTTTCTTGTATTTAACGTTCAGATTTTAGAATATAAATGTATAAGGATAGACTTCTGTGCTCTTTTTCCTTGCTTTCACAAAGCTTTTCAAAAGTAAAATGTGACTTTGTTTAATGGATTTTTCCATTTTTATAGCATCATCGAATACCTTTTGTGGTTCATTATCAAGAGATAATGAAGACCTATGAATAAAACAGTGTGTGGAAGCAACATGAGTTATTTTTCCTTTACAAGAGAAACAAATCATTTTTTATTGAGCAGACCATAGAAGCAGCACCATTCGTACAAGCATCAATACAGTTTTTTCAAGAAATTCCCCCCTTCCCCCAGATATGCAGCGTAAATTATTCAGTATATCTATTCCTCTGCTTTAGTTGAGTAATTCCTTACAGAAGAGGGAGATTTCTTATATTTTTTTCATTAACTAATCTTACAAATTCTAAAACGTAATATTTATTAGTTAAATCTGTTGACTCATCCACTTGAATTGAAAAGTTGACACTTTTCAGTTTATCACACAAAACTTCTTCACCGTCATGTGACGTATCATTGATTAGCCGTCTTTCTGTACAGCCGTTAATTTACAACTATTAACCGAAATTCTAACCATCGAAATATGCTGAAAAATTACAAAATGAGAAGCAAAATTGAACAAAATGCTAATAAAATAGTAAAATAAGAAATATACTTGCTGGCACTCTGTTAAACCAATAACATGACCCACACCGCTTCTCTCACTTAAGTTATTCTAGTACAGTACTGAATCCAGAAGCGGATTAAGCAGTTGAATGCCCTTGGTGGTTAAAGGTTTGAGGTCCATGGGCTCAAGAGTCGAACAACTAAAACAGTGAAAAGATTCGCTGACCTTAAATTCGCAAAATAAAATGTATGGCTAATAATAAAACTCAACAGCTCAAGAAAAATCTCAACTGTACTGTAAAAAATTAAACACCTTTAAAGAGAGTTTACAATTTTTCTATATAACTTTAAATCTTGATTTCTCTTAGGCAAATTCATCAATTATTTTTGGGGCCATTAAACTTCTGGGGCCATTAAAATTGTAACACCAGGAAAGAAGTATTTGACGAATGTCAAAATCACATGAAAGGAAGAAGAGGTTGGGATATGCAAATGATTAGTATTTCGGCGCAGTTAGACGACGCAGGAGGGAGAAACGACTTCTGAATCATTGCGTAAAAGGAAAGTTATGTAGTGGATTTCACATTCTGAAAGCGTTTTGTAACGTTGAAGTTTGCTCAGAATATTGTGTTATGCCTCGAATAAGAAGAAATGCTTACCAGCAAGTGTTGAAGTTTGATAGAGACAGGATCGTTGCCTATCGAGAGTGTGGATTATCGTTCCATGAAATCGCCCTTCGTACTGGTCAAAATCCAACCACTTTTATTCGAATATGGAATCAATGGTTTGCTGAGGGGATACTGAATGGCATGGTGGATCTCCACGTCATCCCATGGCTAACGCTTGAGAGGGCAGACATATTGTGAGGACGATCCTGCAAAACTGTACAACCACATAACGGACCATTAGTCAGGAAAAGGGAATGTTTGGAGAACGCTCAGTATCCACTCGTACGGTGCGATGACGTTTGCTGTAGCGTGGGCTGTCAAAACGGCGTGCGTTATTTCGGCTTCCCTTGACAATGAAGCATAAAGAGCGATGGCAACTGGTGCGCAGAACTACGGAGTTGGATATAGAAGTGGCCCAATAGCGTCTTTTCAGACGAATCCCTGTTCTGCGTGCAGTATTCTGATGGCTGTGTACGTGTCTGGAGGCTTCGAGAAGACCACTCTTCGCCTGCTTGCATTCGATTTTGGTATAGGGACCCTACTCCTAGTGTAATGGCTTGGAGAGCCATTGGGTAGACGACACGCACATTTCTAGTTCGGATCCACAGTAATTTGAACCCAGATTGGTACATTACTATCGTCTTGCGTCTAGAGGTTGTTCCCTATTGTCGAGGTCAGCCAAACGCCCTCTTCCGACAAGACAATGCAAGATCACATGTTGCACACCGTATTCTGACCTTCCTCGATGCATACGGTGTTCAACTGTTACCCTGGTCTGCACGGTCTTCAGATTTGTCACCCATTGAAAATATCTGGTTATTGGTTGCTGAGAGACTGACTCTCCACTCCTTTCCAGCTAATACAGTTGATGATGTGTGGCATAGACTTGAAGCAGCATGGAAAGAGTTTGTCCGTTTCTGTCATCCAAGCCCAGTTCGACTTCATGGCTAACTGGGAAAAGGCCATTTTACCTGCCAGGAATGGTAGCTGTTTCTACTAATTCTGCACCCCTTTAAACTTCCAAACCATTTGCAAATTTGTTTATTTCCTCTTCATGCCATACTGTTTGTGTACAATAAATATATATTTTTTTTTGTATTTACTTTCTTCACGGTGCTGTAATTTTAATGACCAGCAGTTTATTTTATCTAAAACATCTTGTTCTATGTATAATATAACCATGTTATTCAATTTGTCTTCTCTCTCATAATACGCGCTTTAAAACTGAAAAAGATCTCCCACTTGATGCATTGGATATCGGCATTGTTAAAAATATTTTCCAAAGTATCTCAGCATTAGGGAAAATAGAAGCCCTAAATTCAAATTTTTTAGAGATCTATGTAGCCTAGACCTTTTTAATAATTCACACTCAACTGATTGCAATCATTTGCTTAAATAATAATTTTTAGGTTTTGTCATCGTTTTTATCCAAACTCTCACGAAAGTACACTATCCTTTTTCAAATTTTCTGACTGAATTATGAAATATCTGATTTAAAACAAAAATATTTTGTTTAAATCTTGTAATCTTGAAGGAAATCATAGTTTCATGTCTAATACTAAATATACACTGGTGTGCAAAACTTAAGCAACAGGTGGGTTTATTGCCATAACTTCACGAAAAATCATCTGAGAGACATTAAATTCTGAAATGAGGGAGAGTATTATGTACGTAAAGGATGACGAAAGCATCGGTGCTGAAAAAGGAATAAAACGCATGCGGTATGGAATCAAACAAAAACAAGCTTTATTGAACGCATAGTATCGTGACTCATGATTGTCTATCCAACAGGAAGAACAACAAGCAGATGTTCCTTAATATGGTATATGCCCTCCCCTTACTACAATGGTTGCTTTGCACCGTCTTCGTATAATCAGAACCAGCTGGTGCAACATTTCTTGAGGTAGGAGTGCCCATTCCTCAATCAACATCTGCTTGAGTTGTTGGTTGTTCTCCGGATGATGTAAGCGTGTGGCAATACGTCTCCCCAAAGCATCCCACACATGTTCGATGGGATTTAAATCTGGGGAGCACGCTGGCCAATCCATTCGAGTGATATCTTCACTTTCCAGCAGCTCCTCAACAGCAAGAGTGCGATGTGGCCGTGCATTGTTATCAGTTAAAATGAAGTCTGGGCCAATGGCACCTCGGAAAAGATGCACAAGGGGAAGAAGTACCTCCTCACAATAGCGATCTCCGGTTACAGACCCTCTGTCGAAAATGTGAA
>BMAV01021325.1:104585-121911 GCA_019973955.1 Trichonephila inaurata madagascariensis | reverse complement strand
CTTGGTCTGCTGTATCCCAAGAACACATCCAAAGTCTCTTTGAATCAATGCCGAGGCGTGTGGCAGCGGTGATCTCCAATAATGGCGGCTACTCTGGCTACTGATTCTGGCAGGAACCACACTTCACAGAAGTCTATAAATTTAATTATTTGATACTTGGTCAACATGTTATCTACAAAATAAATTTTGTTGTGCTATCTCTTGTCTTTCTTGGTGTTGCATTTACGGTGGCCAGCAGTGTAGATTGCCTAGTTATAAATTCTAGATATTCTTCAATGGTCTAAAAATGTATATATTTTTATATGTGTACATATTTTTTAAAATTATAATTAAACAATTCAAATGGAATATTTTGATTATTTAATGAAAGTACTCGTATTTTTCTAGAAAAATTAAAAAAACCACATTTGAGACAGTACAATTGTATTAATACCGTAATTCCATTTCAATCGCGCACGTTCTGAAAATAGGTAAACAGAATTAATACACTGCTTTTTCTTAAAAAAGTAATAGCAGAATTTGTATGATATAATGTTTTTTCGGTACTCTTGCGTTTCGCCGGCTATCAGGCGATAAAGTCGGCAAGAATGATACAACCGACGCCAAACAGAATATTCCGGATGGTAACCTTTTACCACCACATTTTCAAAGCAAGTCTTGGTCTTTTCTTATCAAAAATTTCTTTTTCATAATATACCGAGAATGGATGAAAAACGAAAGAGAAATAATATTTATTTTTTTTTTTAAATTTCCTTTTTTGTGTATATTGTGTACTTTCGCCAACTTGGCGAGATATGCTCCGGCGGAACGGCAAATCTCACCGTTTTTTCTTTAATTTAATGAATTACTTACTAAAGGATATTGATGAAGGACTCGACGCTACTTTGTCGAGAAAAAAAATAACCTATATACTATATATAAATATCCTATCTCGGAAAAAACATCTCATACGGATTTCTAGTTAATACATATAGTATAATTAAAATACACAAATTATGTATTTATATATTTATAATAACTAGACCTAAGTATTGGGTTTATTGGTTTTTTTATTCGTATTTCTTTTGTGCAGTTTGCAAAGAAACGTTGAAGTTGTTTAATATAATTCTGCATTCTCTTAATTGTTTTGGGCATCAGTTGATTCATTTATCATTACTAAAATAAACTATATATGTGTACTTGAATTAGAAGAGAAGAAACACTCGGTAGAGAGAAACAGCAACGAGCAATAAGAGATGTTTATTTTGAAATGATATTCGTAGCAAAATGAATGAGAAGTACTCCTGCTCAGTAGGTTAGAGCAGTGTTCCGCAAACCCCGGTCCGTTCAAGAAACATTAAATTATTTCTCTTTTATTTACTGTGGTATATTTTTTTTAGGTTTGTGGGCTACTTTTTATGAAAATTACTTAATATTCCTTGTTAAATCACTTTATATTCATTTTTTGGGGTGTAGCTATATTTTATTCAGAAGTCACGATTAAATACAATTAAATTAAAATTATTAAATCAAAAATTAATCTAAAGCAGGGATGACGAACCAGTTGCACGCGTACTATTGACGGCCCGTGACACAATATTTTTGGCACGCCAGTGACCAATATGGTTTGCATTTTATTTCAAAATTTCAAAGTTATCTATGAAGTATTATGAACAAACGCGAGAGTGAGATCGATCGTGGGGTGGCGGGGAGCACACCCCACCTTTTGTAAATTTTGTTTTCTGCATAGTCAGTTTCATTGACACAACTGTATTTTAAAGTTTATCTATTATATTTATGATTTTTTTAACTGTTATTTAACACACATGGTGTGATAGAGAATTTCAAATTTGTTGGAACGAGAAACATGGCATTATTAGTAAAGTCGACAGAGCGATGTGTATTTTATGTTCTGGAATAGTGGTATGCAGAACATCGCGTCTTTAAAATGGCATTTAGAAACAATTCATAAATCCTCTTATCAAACAAGTGAGACACAGCAAAAATAATTAATTGCTTAAAAACTCTTTGGTAGTTGACTCAAATTCAGCATGTGTATTCTACAAAACATAACATATTACAATCCTAAAAAAAAATATAAGTTATTTCTCATCCACAATTTGCAGCAAGAGAAGTCACACTAATGTTACTCTTTAATTTGAATTACACATATAACTAAAACATTTATAACTATACATTGCAAAAAGTTTTTTTTTTTTTTTGTATTAAATAGAGTTTTGTGTTGTTAGTATTTAGTTTTATTATTTTTCGATAATCACAAGTCAAAATTATTTGATGGCACGTCTGTACCACATTAAACACTTCTTAAGAATAAATGGCACGTTGGTCTATAAAGGTTCGCCAACCCTGGTCTAAAATATAAACAATCAGTATCCTCCCCCTCAGCGGGCCGCGGTAAAATTAACAAACGTTGATCGGTCCGCGGCAAGAAAAAGGTTGCGGAGCACTGGGTTAGAGGACTTCCACCGAGGACGATACATAAAAAGAATGAGAGCAGTCAATGAGAGGACGAATGGGGTCCAGATAGATAGTTCTCCATTTCATGTCAACCATTTGCCGCACATCACCATCTTTTGAATCTGTGATGGTAGAGGGTGTTAATGGTGTTCAGTCACGTCCTGGACGTGTTACATTAGTGATAGAACAGGGGAGGAGTGTGGACAGTGTAGAACATGTATACCTTCCTGTTGGAATTTGCATATTGTTATTTATCTTAATCTTGGATGTATAATTTGTATGACAACGGTAAAACCCGATTGCTCTCGCTATTTATACTGGTGCATCTGGCACCATAGTTTGTATAATGAATGTAGTAGAGAATGAACTGCGTCATTAAAGATATGAACTGCCGAAGACTGGTTATTATTGTGAACCTGGTATACAAACAAGTCCGTACAAGACGAAACCCTTCCAAAGACATTGGCTAATGCATGCAGTGTAAATCAGGTGTTTTCCTGACTTCTTGATATTGCAATTTAAATGTCACGTATTGTATACAGTTGATTTCATGAATCAAATTAAGGGCAATATCCATTGTTATAACAAAGAATGAGTGAAGGAATTAAAAAAGTTTTATTTACATCCCATTTTTAACAAGTAATAAAAAAAATTTTAAGTCAATTCCTTCTTTAAAAAGATGAATAGAAAGTATTTTATTACGATTGAAATTTGAACAATATATATTTATAGAGAGTAGTGAACTAATAGTAGGAATTGAAAAAAGAGCATGATTTGTTTGCCTTGTTGTAATAACGCACACCCGGTTTTACTAGTTTGGCTGAAAATCCGATTTTCGAAGCAAACTTTTGTCATTGTTTTAACAGTTGCACTGTTACAACAATGGAGACGAAAATCTGTAAATAATTAAATTAATTTTACAATCAATAAATTAATAAATTAATATTTGAAAAGAATGTCTTAACATCAATTGTCATCCACTAAAAGTTTAAAAAAAATTTATTTGAACTTGGTTGCATGAATAAAAAGTATTTTATGAACGATTAAAAATTTCAACAAGATAAATATATATAGGGAGAGAGTGAGTTATATAATAGTAGGAATTGAAAAACATTATGAAGACCTTATAACAAAGTAATGTCCAAGTATAGACGAATATATATATATATATAATAGATATTTTTTCTTGAACATTCATTTTTTTTACCATAAAAATAAGCTTCCAAATAATAAGAAATAACATCCATAGCCCCAAAAGAATAATTTCTTCATTCCATCGTGTTTCTAGTCATAGATAAATATTTTAGGTCCAATTAGAATTTTAAACTTGTTTACAGAAAACATTAAAATAAAACCGTTAAAAAAATGCAAGAATCGTTCGTCAAGGGTTATTTTATATTAATTTTCTTAGGTTTTTGCAAAATATACACCTTATGCGAAAGCCCATAATTATTTTTGTTATGACAGTTAATATAAAATATCGTGTAGAAAGGGTAATATACTTTCTTACCACGTTTTTACTTGAACTGTAAAAGGAAAACAACATTTTATATTTTAATTTTCACTCCGATGTAGTTGTAATTCCATATTCGTCTTCTGATAAAAAAAAATAATAAATGCTAAATTAACAAACAGCTAACAACAAATGGGATTACAACTTTCCCTCCCCATGAAACAATCTAATGCAATTCTCTGGTATGCAATGCAAAATTAATATTTCTGTTGTAGCGTAATTTAATTTGCTAAATGTTGTTACCATCTGTTTGTTTTTAAGGAACTGAATATGAAATGAAGCAACAGCATTTAGACGACAGACGATGAATACATTTGAACGCTTTTCAGAATTCAAAGAGCACGTATTGACTTCTGTCTTTATTAATAATCAAATTATTAAGCATTTTGTTTCTTTATATAACTAAAGTTTTAAAATTTATTTATTTGGATACGCATAAAACGCGCGTCCTAGGAGTTTCAAATATTTCGTATATTAAATAAAGCTTTGAATTATGTCATGGTTTACATATTCAGAAATTAAATTCTAGCTTATTCCCGAAGTTTCTGATTTAATTTCATGTAGTCAAAGAAATCGGCTTTTCGCATTGGAATTTAATAAAGTAGGATTTTGTATCTTAGCATTTTTTATTTATTAAAATATTATTATGCTTAACACTTCTTGATCTGTGGTACTTTGCATTTTTTTTTTAAATTCTACATCCGCAATTTTTTCTTAAAAAAATAATTGCACGTAGTAATATTCTGAGCTTCTTTGGTTTAAAAAATTTCACATTATATATATAGTATTAGAAATACTTGACTCAATTTCATTTATTCTTTTATTTTACTTTTTGATCGTTCAAAAAATTTTTTACATACAAAATAAAACTAAAATGCAAAATGGACTGGGAATACGGATGAAACGGCCGATATTTAGGGTACACACAATTTCAATTTCATTATATATCTTACAAACAATAAATTTTTTTTGATAAAAAAAGTATGGCCTTCTAAAAATTCTAAAAACAAATTCTCTGATAACAAAAATTAAGTGAACGTAAATCTTACTGAATAAAAATAAAATTCCTTTTTCAATTCCTACTATTAGCTTACACACACTCTCTCTCCATATATTTATTTATTTATCTTGGTGGAATTTTCAATCGTTAATAAAATACATTTTAAAGCGCTCCATTGAGCTGAAATTTTATATACATCATTATTTTGGATGACAATACAATATAATTAATAAAAATTAATTGATTAAAACTAATTATTTAAAGAATTACAAATACAGCCACGTTGGCGACCTGTGTCAAAACTTGAAAAGGTTTTTTTTTTTTTACGTTTTAAAGTATTCAGTTGAATTGAAATTTTATAGACCCGATTGTTTTGGATGGAAATACGATACTTTAATGATAAGGAATAAAAATAAATTATCACTTAATGTGATTCTGTCATGTGTATATACATATTTATATTAAATGTAACTATTTAAAAAAAAGTAGCTAAAATAAAATTTTTCTTTGTTGATCTAAGTAGGAATTAACTTAATTATATATATATATATATATATATATATTATACTTGTTCCTTATTAATTTAAGAATTGGATCCCAAGAAAAAGATAAATATAAATTATACTCTGAACGCAGACTAGGTTCATATCAAGACCGATCCTAGGGTGTCGGCCGCCCGCGTGTCCAGACCTAATGAACCGCCCTTTAAGAGAATTTTTCACATTTTGACTAATACTTAACGTTGGCATTATAAACTCATTTGCCTGTATAAGAGTAAGAAGTAAAACATTAATACAAATTCAGATAGACACACAAAAATCACTTCTTTCCTCTATTTTATTTCTCTAAATGGTAAGGCTACTATTAAACTGAAAACTTAATTTCCTTAAATGTATATTGAATTGAAACACTCCTGTGTCTCAGGTAGTATTAACCATATTAGATATTTTCGTAAAGCAACTTTCGCAAAAATCATTTTTGAGACGCCTTTGTTAAGAATCGATTCACATTGAGACGCCAGCGCTGCTCATAAGCAAGAAAACCTTTTATATTGTGGGGCCAAATCTGCTACGAATTTTGCTATCAAATGAAAGATGCGTGTAAAGAGTAGACATTATGCTATGCTAAAAGAAATCGGGTCTTATTTTAATTTTTGAATAACTATATAAAATTTGGCATATTTATTTAGCTTATTATTTTGAGATTTGCGTAAGAAATTATGCCTGATTGATAGAAATGTAGCCGGCGGCCTTCCCTTGTTTGGGCCGTTCGCGTGCAATGCACGCGCTGCACACCTGCTAGGATCGGCCTAGGTTCATACATATCCTAGACCAAGGGTAGCCAACCCAAATGACTTAACGGGCCACTTCGGAAAAATATCCTAATCTCGCGGGCCGCACATAAAAATATGTACCTTTATATCAGATTAGGAAACAAAACAAAGAAAAACATTTATTGGAGTGAAAATTTAAACAGAATGAATTATTATTGTTTTCATTATATTTTTCATGTATATTGACATAGATAGTATAATTATGTTTATATATAATATAATAATGCAATGATCAAATAATGTTTAAAATATTACAGTTGTGCCATTTTCTTGAAAATTACGGTGTTCCTTTTGAATGGATCTTTCGTTACTCATTGTTGAAATTTGATTGTGCTGTCATTCGCAAACGATTAATTGCCCTTTATCTTATCTTTATCTCTTTATCTTAACCGTCCTGAATATTTTTTAAACCTTAAAAAACATCTCTGACTGCCTCTTGCTTTTTTTGGGCACTCCAAACAGAAAAAGAGGAGGAGAAATGAAAGTCGCACACACAGAGAATTATGTACCATCCATAGTAAGGATATGCGTAATGCAATTCGGAATTTATTATAAAAGTAATTTATTATAGTAAAATCAAATGTAACTGTTTGATAAAATATAAATCGATTTTAATCTAAAGGACATTTCTATTATCTAAAAGGATTTATTTTAAAACAAGAACAGGTAACAGGCAAATACATTGTAGATTTATATATATAAATTACCCCTCAAATAAATTTCAAAATGAAAAAACTTAAATAACCTGATGTTTAAAAATTTTTTAAAAAGAGTCGGTGGGCCCCAACACATACGTACGGGTGGGCCGCGGGGGGGACACCTCTGTCCTAGACATAGACATCTCCATGCAATTTTTGTTTTTTATTTATGGAAGATAGGACCCTACAGGTAAAGAACAAGGATAAGTGTTATATATCTATCGTTTATCGTATATGTTTTCGTTACTTTTACATAAAATTGTCTGCAAAGCCGAAATAAAACAGAATTAAGGAATATTCTGGAACATTCATTCTAGCAGATAGCACAAAACCTTTCTTTCTTAAAATTGTAACACAGATTTTTGGGTCAAAATTTCTTTTTTTAATACTCTCGACCAAGACTTTTATCAATTTTCTTTTTGTTTTCAAGATTTGTATTATTAAAAAGATTTCTTTTCATTGGAGGAATTAGAAGAATTATATATATATAAAAGAACTATCCAACAAAATGAAACTTTTTGTCCAACGTTTATATAAAGAGATACAGCTTAATTTAATTTTATTTTGCCAAAAATGTGTCAGAATACTATCGATTTTTCTCTGTTAAATAAGGATTCTTATATGTAAGGAAAAATTATGAAAAAGATTTGTATGAGTTCATCTAAAAAATTTTTTCTTCATAAAATTTCTTCCTTTTAAAATTTTGTCCAGATAAATTATTCCGATAATCATTTGTATTAGAATTCATTAAAAATAAACAATCATTGAAACTTATATGCAAAAATGGAATAATTTTTGTGACAAATTCCATTTCTTTCAAAAGATGATTGAAGTCTTTTATGAGTCATAAACTGTCATGCATTTTTTAAAACTCAACTAATAATTTAGGATTCAAAATTAACGTTGTTTTCGAAAATCTTATTTTATTTCATTTGATGTGATGGTGAAATTTTTCGCTTTAATCTTCGTTCTGAAAAATCAAGTATTTAGAACCTCATGTTATAATTTAGAGAATTCAAAAATTGTGCAACTCATTTTCTATAAGGATTACTTCCGATGATGATGATTTGCTACGTAACATTTATGAAGCTATCCTATTTCTTAAATTTTTGTTTTCATTCTTATTTCAAAATTTACATTTTGCTTTTACTGTTTTAAAGTAGTGTTATTAAATGCATTTTTTTCCTTCATAGAATACAATTCTAAATGTATCAAAAAAGTAATTCTTGTAATTCGACCATTGTTGCAAGAAACATATGCATATGCTAAAATAAGTGATTATAAATAATTTTTTGAGAGAATTATATATAACACAGTAGTGTGTAATATTAAAAGCTTTATAAGTGAAAAATATTAAAAATTATTATTTTTTATTTTTTTTAAAAAACCTTCTACATCTAAGGTTGCGGGTTCGACAGCGGCCATGTCGTATGATTATACGGCATGTAAAAGAGCCCTGGAGTGTCTGCTTGGCTTGGGTGTTTTCGGAAAAATTAAATCCTAGTACAGGTTCGCAGCGTGAGAGCTCAAGTATCTCCCTCTAGGGAGGAAACTGGGCGTCAGAATTATCTGAGGCCGTTGGTATCCGCCTATACGGTGCCGCTCTAAAACAAGATACTAGCTTCCGGGAAATGTACTAGGTCTGCAATAACACAACACTAAACCGCAGCCCATTAGAAATAATAAAAAATATTTTTTTAAAAAAAAGAGAAAATACATTCATTGTTATGAAAATTTTCTCAAAAAGGAATGTTGTTATGAAAGAATTGTATGAAAATTTGCTCTATCTTTAAATAAAAGCGTCCTTCTGCAACAGATTAATAACGCAAAGAAATTCTTTTTACCTGTTTTGTAGTCCAAGAAGAATGAAGTTCTACACCCTCCGGTGGCATTAAGTAAAGCAGAACTACTCAGCATTTCTAATCATTTACATATCTGCATGTCGCACATCTTCATATCAAGTTTTGTAGCAGTCCCACGCTCTTACTTCTTGATGAAATTTTTTTATGGAATGAATATATAAAAGAGAGAGAGAGAGACAAAATTTAGAAAACTGTAACAAATTAATCAAACAATTATCAAAACAAAGGAAATGCTAAGGACATTTATAATTAAAAGTGTAGCGAACAGAACTTTTTAAAGTTTTTTAATTTAATCAAAGTAATATTAAATTTATTATATCTGTACTATATATTTAAGACATTAAGTACAGTAATCAAGCTTTAAAGTATAAAATTATGATTTTTTTATATAAAAGCATTAATTTATCAACATTTTTATTAACTAAAAATAAAAACTGTGCTGAAAATAAGTACACACAATATTCTTACCAATTGATAAATGAATGCCACTACTTTATAATGTAATTTAAAGATTATACACTCATGGCCAAAAAAATTAGCGCACCAAGAAGCAGTCGTCAAAATGAAACGAAATTTTACATACATAATGACTACTTTGATATAAGTCAATGATTAAAAAATCAAAAAGCAAAAGGATTATTTATTTCAGAAAAAAAGGCAAAAGAACGGAGGATTTAATACCTTATTAAACCCCCTTTAGGGTGAATGCACGATGCGATACGATTGGGCATTGAGACATACAAGTTCTGTATGATGTTTTGAGACATTTCGTTCCATATTTGCAATAACCTTGCCTCTAGTTCGATCAAACTCGTGGGATGCCCATCTCGCCGTCCCAAATGATCCCAGATAGGGTCGATTGGAGACAAATCTGGGGATCGGGCAGGCCAAGGAAGGGTAGTAACAGTGCGGAGACAGTCTTGTGACACCCTTGCAGTGTGATGCCGAGCATTGTCTTGTTGAAAAAGGGCTCATGAGAGCCGTTGGATGAGTGGCAACATTGTGGTTGCAGGATGTCATGGACATACCCCTGGGATGTCATGGTGCCACGGGTCAATACTAGGGGTGACGGTGTATTGTAGGCAATGGCATCCCATACCATCACACCAGCAGTGGGAACGGTGTATCGCTGTAAAATAAAGGCAGGATTGAGGCGTTCACCACGGGGTCTCCACACACGAACACGAGCGTCATCACTGCTGAGATTGAATCTGGATTCATCGCTAAAGATGACCTGTTTACATTCCGCTGCAATCCAGTTTCCTCTGCACAGCACCACTCCAAACGGAGGCGTGGATGAGTGGGCGTCAAGGGCATCACACGTTATGGACACCGTGATCCCAAATGTCCTTCAGCCAGGCGCCTTCGTATGGTTCGAGAAGACACAGGGGCCCCTAGTGCCTGGATGGCGGCCAATGAAGCAGTTGGCTGTACGCGTGCATTTCTTACGATGTGGAGGCTTTCTCGACGACTGGTCTGTCGAGGGCGTCCTGAGCCTGGTCTTAGTGTAAATGACATCTCTCCGATCCACTGGTCCCAACACCTCCTCGCAACACAATCAGAGTGGCCTAATTGACGAGCTACTCGCCTAGTTGACCACCCAGCTTCCATCATGCCGATGATTCTCTCCCTGTCAAACTGCGACAGCTGCTCATATTATCTTCGAAAACGGTGTAATGGCATGTCTACGTCAATTCTTCCTTTGTAAAAGATTCAGCATCCTCAACAAAGCTTAGGTCCCCTGTTTTATACTCCGCGGAGAACGACGTTAAACGACCTCTACCGGCTATACATAATGCGCAATCACGCTGCATTTATAATCATTTGCATAACTCCCCGACATGTACCTTCATGCCAAGTTTCGTTAAGATCCCGCAATTATTTCTTCGTGCGCTAATTTTTTTGTCCATGAGTGTAATTAAATACATCATTACAATGGTATAAAAAATGCCCTGTCTTAATATAATCTCAAAGAATTAGAATTCTCAAAGTAAATCTCAAAAACCCCAAGTTGTAGCCCCCTAAGATATACTACAATTGCTCTTATCTTGTTCAACACAGACCCTAATAAAATAGATAAAAGTTAGTTTCGCACAAAGTACGTTGACAGGTTTCACTTTTTTTAAAAAAGAACTTTCTGCGGTACATGCATGTATCATGTTGCAAGGGCTGTCCACTTTGGCAAATTGCTGGCTTAGCCTCGCTCCCGCCTTTCTATTTCATTAACCTGTGGGTCTTTGCATAATTATCTCTCGCCTAAATGTATGCAGAAGAACAGAGAATTACACTCCAATTAAGAACAAGTGCAATGAGGAGGGGAGGGAAAGGTGATCACCGCATTATTCTTTCAAATCCAATTTTAGTTTTGCATGCCCGGGCTGTCAACGTGAAATGGGAAGGGTTGGAACTGAGCCCGAACGAAGCGAAATTTAATATTTCTCTAAAGATCTAATTCATTGTGAAAGAGCGCGGGTGATTTTATCTTTAAAAGCCGTAAACAGGTAATTTTGTTACTCGGGAGCATTCTTCCATTTCAATACCTCCTTCACTCGCGTATTGCAAAATATTTTTCTTGACAGGAATCCTTCATGTTAAATTCCTGTGTAAAGTGCTTTTCTTTTTACTATCGGGAAACTTTTTTAAAATTTAAAAGATAAGAAAGAATAATATTTAAAAATAAATTTGTGCTTTAAGAATTCGCTGCCATAAGGCTCCGATTCTACTTTCTGTTCAGAACCCACAAAACTATACTTAATATTAATCCTAATAGAATACCTCCTTGATACGACTACGATAAAATACAAAACATTTCTAATGAGATGTAAATTTTTATTTTGTTTTATCATTTAATTGAGTAGCAACTTATAATTTGTAATTATGGTACACTGGAAGTAAGAATTCTACGTTGGACAATTATTCTATTATTATTTTATTACACTTATACTTTGTATTTAATTTTTATTGAAATAGTTATTAGCATAAATATTAATTTTTCATAAAAAGTTTATTGTGATATGATTCATTATTTCTGTCCTGAAAAGTAAAATGTCTTAAGTGCGCAGTGGCCACCACCCAGGGAAAAAAACCCTCGATTATATATATATATATATATATATTGACTAAATAATGTTTATAGAGGATGAAAACATTACATTTATCAAGTACTTTATCACAGAAAATTGTATTTTAGCTGTGTGCCCGTTAAAGGGTTCAAACTAAAGATGTTACCTCTTTTCCAATTAATATTAATAATAATGATCTTTCCATTTTCGCAAAAATTGTAATGTCTCTGAGGCACATGTGATTTGTTAAAGCAGGGTTTTCAGCTTGAAGATTAAAATCCTTTGGAAACGAATAAAATAACTAATCCTTGAAATTGAGGTTGATCTTATAATTTTTATTCAGCTTTTCCTTCTTGTAGATACAAACAAAAATAAATTTTTGTTGTAACTATTTTGATGCGAATATTTCCATTTTCAATTTCGATTGAAATTTAAAGAAAATAAAACATAAAACAAATGAAAAAAAATTATAAAATATTTGAAGAAATAAAGCGAAAATCTGAAGTAAATAATTTACAAAATCAGTCGATGCACACTGTAATAAAAATTTTAAAATTTCAGCAAACTCTCGAACTTTAGATTTGGAATTTTTCTTTAAACGTCGAAGTCATTTTATTTATCACATAAAGTGCAAACAATTTGTGCCGGTGAATTTTTTTGAGATAGTTGCATCTGATAAATTTGAGCAGTAAAAGTCACGAAAATGCAATAAACAGTTCGGGTAGTAAAAAACTTATTTTCTCCAGGAGTTTAAGAAAATCAAAAATAATGTTTGAAACCTTTGAAAGAAATGTTAAAAAAAAAAAAAACTAGAACATTTTGTCGATGAAAGGCTTTAAATTTAAAAGGATATTTTAAAAAATTCTTCCTGGGTTCATTTGAGAAATAACGCAAAAAAAATTTGCAAAAATAGTAAATCTTAAAAACTTATTTCGAAATTTTTTTTCAATGATATATAGTACAGCATTATATAATTGCAAAGAGTTAAAGTTTAACACGTTGAAATATTTTATTACTTGACATAAAATTTCTTACTACATTATACACGTCACAATCTAATAAAAAATTATAAATTGAAATTTAGTCTTGAGCACTCATAATTTTAACTTTGATTAAAACTTGCTTGAGAAAAGGCGTTGAAAATTTCTTTAGACAAACTTAGGTCATTTAGAAATGTTGTCCTTTACTGCAATATTTCTCACGCAATTTTTTTAACACTACATTAAAAATTAAGGGACATACATAAATATAATACTCAACTTTGGTAAATTTCATCATTTAGAGCTAATTAAATTATTACTTTAAAGTATTGTCTGTCCACAAAGGTCTAAAATATTCTCATAATACGAAAAGACCGTATGACTTTTTTAACGCATTTTTAACGCTTAAAAATGCTAAGTATAACCAGAGAACACTAATATTTTACAGCACAAAATATTTATTTTTAAAATTCATTTACTTTTTTACACAAAAAGACAGTTTTTACACAGAAACTTAATTTGATGATATTCAAAGAAACAGTTTTTCTTTTAATTAATACACAAAAATTCATTACACGTTGTGCATTTTAGTGAGGTTTTGATTGAATGTTTTTTAAAGCACTGCATCCTGGGGTAGGAAATGCCGTATTTTCTTAACATGAACTACTGCACTTTGTGAGTCTTGTTCAGTCTCTTGATCGTCATCTTAAGAATGTAACGAAAATTCCAGAAGAATATTTGTTAGGACTTCATCTGAAAAATCATCTGTTAGTACATCACTGATTTCAGATGGTAGGTTCTGTAATAAATCCAAAGTCTCTTAAAGACTGAGCTTTTTTTTCCCAAACTTCCTAAGAAAAGGAAATAATAATAATAACAGAACCTTTAAAATCACCAATTATTGTTAAATATTTACACATAATAAAATTAAAATGATGTTAAGTTTTAAAATAAGAATAGATATTTTTCATTTAATTGTGGTGCGAAAAAGAAGAAAAAACTAGCTTAGCTTCAAAGTTCAAAATCTTTTGAAAACGTTAAAGTAAAACAATGAAAAAACAAAATAAATAAGTCAAACTAAAGAGAAAAATGCCAAAGAAAAGCATAATTCTAGATGTGATAGTCACTATAGTGATGTCACTACAAAATAACAATAAACAATAATAAGCCCCACGGACGGGGGGGGGGACAACACCAAACATCTTGCTCTAACACCCAGTGTGCTGTTGGTACTTATTAAGTACCACAAAGTTATGCAACTGTAAAATTAATTATATACATTGTTCACTTAAAATAAATAGTCAAATCGTTTTCTAAGGTCTTAACTAACATACAAAAAAATAAGACACTTACCTTTTGACATTAAATACTTTTTCGTAACAAAAATGATAACCTTCGTAATCCGATTAAAACGTCAGCTGAAAACGCGTAACTTCTGTTTTAAAACAATTCGCCTTTCCCGCCAAAATACTCATCCTAGAACATGTGCTGCCATGTGTACTGGAAAGTGGAATTAAAGAAGGTTCTTGATAAACATCGTCAGAATATTCGTAAAAATAGTGATTCTATATAATTTGAAAGTGAGTGTTACTTATAAGTACCGTCGGTAGATAAAGGGTTAATTTTATTGTTAAATGTCGTTTTCAGTTAGAGAACGTAAAAGAAGTAATATTAACTACAAATATTACAAATTATTTTGAATTTTAAGAAAAATCATGATAAACATTAATTTTTCTAAAGACATAATATCTCCAGGGTTAATTAATTTAGTTCTAATAAATTTATTTTTAGATGTCTCCCTTCAGTGAGCGATACAAGAATATTTCATTTTTGAAAACAGAAAATGAGATTTATCAGCTTTAAAAGTCTCAATTTTGATTTACACATTGAAAGGAATTTTTCAATCATAGCCATAATTCTTTCAGAGCCTGCGAAGAGTCAACATAAAACCTAGGAATGAAGTTGTTTTGCCATCTTAACACTTCTGAGAAAGATCTTGCTATCACCATTTGTCAATATGACTCATGATAGTGTTTCAAAATAAAAATAGGTCACAGGCGAATTATATTTTCTCGTTCCACATGATTTCATTCTTTAAAGTGATGAATTGAGCTTAAAATCTTTATCTTAACAAATGATATATAAACTGATTTCACTATTTATTCTTATCCATTGTTATGTATAAAATTTGCAAAAGTTAGTAAAAAAAGCAGAAAGCAGTGTAAAATGATCTTTATAGATGCTTTATCTTAGCATTTAGTGGCATGAACTGATACAAAATTTCTGTGAAGACAAGATTGGAGGAAATAAATAAAAATTCGCCAAAAAATAATATTACTTTTCATTACAATTTTTCAAACCAAATAAGAGCTTTATTAAAAAAAACTGCTTTCCATTGTACTCACTCTTAAAGAATAAATGTTGTCGCAGTAGCTTGTAATAGGGCTGTCAGCTCGTAGACGGCTTTGTTTCTGTTGACTACTTACGCCATTAAAGAGCTTTAGCGTAGAGAGGATGAAGCATATTTATCTAAGAACAAAATCCTCACATTGGCGTGGTGTGGAGGTTCGGAAAATCGGCTACCAGCTCAGGCATCGTCCTTAGGGATGGCGATCTGAGATCCATTTATCGAAGAATCGATTCCTCAGGCCAAAATAATCGATTTTTTGAATCGATGTGTAGCATTGAATTGATATTTCATCCTAGAAAGTCGATATTCGATTTTTTTCTGTTTTGGTAAAATCCATAAAATTAATTTACATTTAGTAGAATGTACTATCTTTAAAACTATTTATCTTTATCATTAGGAATTATAAGCTCTATATTATATCTATTTTCTAAACTTTTTAATGTAACAAATACATTTAGAAAATATATGTCTTCTTTAAAACCTGATACTTTGTGATATGGTAATAAAAATAATTGCAATTGTCGAATTTCCCGAACAAAAAAAATTCCCTGATTTTACTGATAAGAGATCACTTATTATGGAATCTTTCTTTTTTTCATAAAATGGATTCATATTTACATTGTAAATGCAGACTTGATAAAAAATCGATTTCTTAGAAATCGATCTTTTAGATCTCGATTTTTTTGAGAATCGATTCATCAAGTTACGATTCGAATCGATTTAAAAATCGATCTTTTTTTGGAAAGAATCGCCCCCCATTCCTAATCGCTCTCTCCACTTAACTGAAGTTCAAAATATTCACCATTCTAAACTTAATGAAGTTCAGAGATCTATCACCGGTAGTCCTTGAATTGATTCAGAATGTGATGTTAATATAAACAATCAACTAATTAAGGACAAACAACAGCGCTTCTCTTTCATTATTATAAGTTTTTGCTTCGTTGTTATAAGTCACTTGGCCATCTCAGGAAGGAAGTACTTTCTGCTCTTTAGTTACAGAAGAAAAAAAGTGTGTGTGCTTATGACCACACGATAGAAGTGATAACTTCAAATTCTGTAATGTTATTTCAGGGATTAGTTAGGTGAGAATAAAAAACAAGGGGACATTAGTATTGTCATATAAAATTATTTATTCATATCTCTGTACCATAAAGCAATAATTTTGTGCGAAATATACAATCATATTTGTGAATTAATTGTATTCTAAGCAAGACACAATAGGTTTATGGTAGCTGAAATAGGTTATAAATTCTTTAGATTCAAAATATTTTATTTAAATATCTATAAAAAAAACTCCGTCAAGCGTTGTTCCGCACTTCCTCGTGCTTTATTTGGATCATTTGACAAAATTAAATTGAATTTTGATTTTAAAAAAAATCAACTAAAGGTTTTGATTTGTCTTTTGAAAAATCTACTTTAAAATTCCCACTTAAAATCATTGGCAATTTGTTCAGAAGACCCGGTCCGGCTTTTTGAGTTTTGATTGTATAATTTAACAATATTCAGTTCTATCCATGAATTAATTTAAGCAAAGGGATAGTAAGACAGGTAGTTGATTGGGAAGAGAGGAATCTGGGTCAAATCCTTTAAAAAGGGATTTAACCAGAAGATTTATATCACATAATCTCTAGCTTATGCTCTTTTGTCATTGTATGGCAGTTTTGTACAAATATATCTTTTGCTGCTGCAAGGAAAGTCTTCTTAATTATGTTTTGTTTTCTTGTATTTAAATTATTTAATGTAACTTTTTCTTAATACCTATATACTTAATTTTGTTATTTTAAACTTTTAATTGTTTTAATTTTCTTTTTAAAATCAAAGTATATTTAAGTAATGTGATTAATAGAACTATTTGTTCATTGCTATTTTGATTCACTTACAAAAATAGATTCTTATTCTTAAATTTACTGCAATATTGCTAATGATAATTATACTATTTACTTAGTTCTATAAAAATTTGTCCTATTTCTACATTTTGTTTAATTTTAGTGTAAGATTTCTCTCTCTCTCT
>BMAV01021325.1:85122-99585 GCA_019973955.1 Trichonephila inaurata madagascariensis | reverse complement strand
GTCCGATTATGCAGCATGTGGAAAACCCCTTGAGTATCCATTTGGCTCTGGTACTCTCGTGCAAAATCAAATGACAGTAATATTTAACATCCGACGAGAACTTAAATTAAATTAATTCTAATGTCAAAAATTTTGGTAGAGCAGCGTTTCTCACACTGTAGGGTGCCCCCCCCCTAGGAGAGCGGGATAACCCTACGAGGGGGGCGAGAGCTTATCGAAAAGTAGAAAATAAAAGATTCAAAATAATTATTCATCTACTGAAAGGAAGCAAAACAAAATACATTCTGACATAATAAAAACTTAAATGCCTATTCGCACTGATAAACGATACTTATAAATGTGTATCAGACGGCAAAAAGTATTCTAAATTAAATAATTTATCAATACCAAATTAAAAACAAGTTTATAGTAATTACTAATGACTTCCATGGGCTTTTCATAAACAAAGTATAATACTTATCTTGATAATTTGTGCAGTTTGTAATTTAAGTCGCATTATCGTATATACCGTAAAATCCCGCGTATAACGCGCACATTTAACACAAAAAATAAGATCGAAATTTATGGGTGCGCGTAATACGCCAGGTATAAAAATGATAGCTTAAAAAAAAAGAGATGGAGCATAAAAAAAATTAGACATCTATACAGATCGATATGCTGTTTGTTTGAAATGACACTCGCCTTCTTTATGAACTTAAAGGGGGTTATATTTCTATAACTATATACTACTTTTTAAAAAGATATGGGATACCTCGAATAAATGATTTCAAAATATAAGATAATTGCACCCGTACATTTCAGATTTCTTTGTAAAAAAAGGGGATGCACGCTATGCGGCGAATGTATCTAAAAATTTAAAAAAAAACGGCTTGAAAGTATAGGTGCATGTTATACGCCGGATTTTACGGTATACATAGATTTAGCGTAGAATTATATTATTTTTACATTCCATACATGAAAATTGTGGGTTGCAAAATATTGAAAATTTGAAAAGCATTGGGGTTGCAAGAGCCGCCACCACATGGCGCCACCACTGAAATGGCTCTCACATTAGGAACTTCCCGTGTATGCAGAGGCTTCGTTGCTAATATGCAGCCCATTAGAGAAAAAAACTATAGATCTAACAGCTAATGTTTTGAAATTTATTGATAGTCAATATCTCTATAAAAATACTAAATTAGTCTGTAAAAATACTTACAACATCTATTAAATCATAACTTGGTGGTTAAGCCACACAGTTAAGATATACTTGAACCACAGTCAAAGGGCGAAATCTCTCTTCAAACCCCCACCACCACAAAGTGAGGATTTAAACCTCAAAAAATTTAACGATCATCAGCTCCTCTTCGCGTCGTTCCTCAGTGGCAGATGTCCACGGTAGTCTAGTCGTCAAGGTAATTGACTCATGGCTGGCGTGTCATGAGTTCGAGCCTCGTACCGCTGAAGACCCACCGTGGTGAGGAGCCGATGCACGTTATATATGTAAAGGCTCAAACGTCCTTCTGTTGGTGTGGTGTGGAAGTTAGGAGAAGGGGGTGCCACCTCAGGTGTCATTCACGTCATTTGACCATGGTTCAAGATGACGAGAGTCGTCACCGAAAACCCTCGAGTAGCTGAATAGTGCGACGTTGATATTCCTTCACTCTTCAGTGGTGGCAGGATTCGAACCCGCGACTCGACATCGCCAACCATTCTGCAGTCGTGTTTACTTCTTAGTAAGAAGCAGTACATATAAACTGACATACTACTGAGATGGCTGACACTGCCTGTGAAATATTCAGAGTTAATATTAGATAATCTTCATTTTGCAACTGTTTCATCTTATATTTCTTTATTTCTTTTTAAATTTTTTCTGTTTCCTTCAGCTAAAGACTGACTCTTCTTACATCTTTCAAGTGCAAAATGCACTGGATTTAAATAAACTGAACTTTTTAATTCGCGTACTTTTTTTATTTAAAACATCGCACATTGGATAGTTGACCGTAAAAACCCAACTGAAGTGACTGAGCCATACAATCTAACTTAAGAATATCGTAAGATACATATCCAAACATTTAGAAATGTACCATTGACATTTAAAAATATTCAATAACTTCCCATCATTTTATTTGTTCTTTTCTTTTTTGCATATAATATTGAATAATCATATGTGATGAAAAATAAATTACATTACACGCAAACATTGTTTGATTCAAAGTAAAATTATTTGCTTCATGCGCTTTTCAAAATTTAATTACGTCTATTTTATTTAAGAATGTACTTTTATGTGTAAGTTAGAGAAAAAAAAAATATATAATAAAAGACCCGAAGATGCCCCCCCCCCCCCTCCGAATTCGAACTGTTTTTGATTCCTTTAGAAGCGGAGAAACCTTAATATTCCCACAATCCACTTGTTGCTTTTTCGGCACACAATCTGTTCTAGGAAACAGCTTTTCATTTTGAGTATTATCATTTCTTACCAACTTCTTAATAGAGTTCGACTACCTCAAACATCATGTCCAAAGGAATCAACACCCAGAAATATTCTTCAAAACATTCAGAACTGCCTTTAGACGTTATTTGCGGAGTCAAACCAAGTTTTTTCTCGTAGACTTTCTCATCTACGAAGCATTCGCACGTCTCAGCACATCTTTTTAAACCTCCCCGGGTCCCTACATCTTCCCGCTCCTTGACAAAGGAACACAAGGCGGAAAAGCGCGACTCCTGTCATAATACATAACACTGATGGTGGCGCATGTTCTGGAATAGCAGAGGGCAGCACGTCTTCCTCCACCTCCCCCGCCGACTCGTGTGGGGCCACGTGCGTGACGTCACCGCCAAACGATTCGGAGCGCCAAGGCGCGATGGTTTTGCCGCTTCCACAACAGAACAGATGCTCAGTGAAAGCAGAACGTGCTCGGCGATTTTTTTCTTCCCTCTCATCTTCTGGATATTTTGAGTCCCCGTCTCTCTCTCTCTGCTCGAATAAAAGTGAACACTTGAGCAGCTGAAATTGTGGATAAACAAGAAGTCGGGGGGAAAAAGAAAATGTAGTTAGCGACTTGTTTTTCTGATGGTAAGTTTCATTTTGTTGCATTCATTTGTTTGAGAAAAAGAAACCACGCGTTTTTGTTCGCTGTGATATGACTTGTTTTGTTTTTGAAAAAAAATATTCTTGTTTACAGTCAGATGTCGCAATGATTTGTTTTTCTTTGTTAGAAAGTAAGATTTCAGAAACGCGTGCTTTTGGTTTTTTTTCGGCGAGTTTTACGCAGGATGCGTTGGGGGGTGTTTCTGCAATGTGAGCGGACACGGACAAAAACTGAAAAAGTTCTCCAACATAGAGCATGCAGTGGCAAATATAATGACTTGGCATTCTTCAGTTGTATGACTGATATAACTAACAACATTTTTTTAAGAAGCTGTGCAAAAATTTCAATTTATTGCCAAAGAAATAGAAAAAAAAAATCTAAAATCTTTCTATATAAATAATTTTTTCATCGTCACTTTTCAACTAACTTTTCAGAGTATTTTTTTAACACTGGAAAACGTATTTAATTGAATCGCGTTAAATTTTACTCTTCAAGCATATACCAATCAAGAAGAAATGTTTATTTTGAAACATAATTACATATTACATAATTTTCGAATGCAAATAGATCAAAACTAGATGCATATGATTCCACGTAGGATGCAAAAATAATAATCATATAAAATTTTAAAAATTATTATCAATTATTTTCAAGTACAATTTGCTTCTAAATTTAAAATTAAGACTTATATTAACTTTATTAAAGACGTATATTAACTATCTTTTTCTTACGATTTCTTATTACGATTATATCGATCTATATGAAAGACTTCGAGGTTGATAATGCAGCACTCATAGAATGCGTCAACATTGAATGTTTAAATTTGTTGTTTCTTAGTAAAAGGAATAAAGTTTTTTTTTTTTTTTTTTAAATTTTATATTTCATCGCAAATTCTTTTTTAAATGGAAACGGAAACAAATTTCCTACTCAGTGAAAAGAATAGTATTTAATTGAGATCTAAATTCATAATGGGAAGATCTTTAGTTTGTAAACAATTTTAATGACATTAATTTGTTTAGTATTCTACCCCTAAACATTGTTTTTATTTTGCACTCAAATATTCTGCAAAAAAAAAAGCATTCCTACGTATATCTATACCAAATGCATAAATATCAATATTGTAATGATTAATGGCTTAAAAAAAGTATTTTTTATACATCTAATAAATGTATGTATCCTAAAAGTTTCTCTTTCTTTGTCTATAAAATGCACTTTGTAAACTTTCGAGTCAGTTGAAGAGGAGAACAACACTGCTTTTAAAAATGTTCTTTCTTGTTAAAGAAGAAAAATCAAGAGAATTGAAATTAACTACCGTGAAATCCAGCGTATAACCTGCACCTTTAACACAAAAAATAAGATTGAAATTTACGGGTGCGCGTTATACGCCGAGTATAAAAATGGCAACTTTAAAAATTATAAAAGAGATCAACATAAAAAAAATTGGGCTTCTACATAGATTGAAATATACCGTTTATTTAAAATAAATGTCCTTCCTCATGAGCTTAAAGCGTTGCAGTGCTAGAACTTTACTATTTCATCTAAAGCTTGGTATAATACTGCAAATGAGTTCAAAACACGTAAGAGAACTGCAAACGTACATTTCAGGTTTCTTCGTAAGAACGGGGGTACGCCTTATACGGTGAATATATCTTAAAATTAAAAAAAATGCAGCTTATAACTACAGGTGCACGCTATACGCTGGATTTTATGGTAATAAAAAGCACTGCAAATAAAAGATTTAAATTTCACAATACCTGAATGGGACTCAACGTCTATGCTATAAGGATGAGGGAGGGGGGGCGGGGTAGGTATGAGTTTCTTCCCACGAGAGAAATAAGTTCTTTTAATGAATTGACAAAATCATAACTAAAAAAGACTTAAATTCCTTAAGTATCCAACTACGTTCCGCGAACCGTGATTTTAAAAAAGCGCATAAATGGATAATTTTCATGATGTTCAGTGTCACTTAGATTAGAACACATGTATAAAATTGTTTTGAGGACACACATTCTGACAAAAAAATTTATATAAATACAATATTTTGGCGAAAAATTAACTTAGAATAACCTTTTTTCAAAATGTTCTCCTTTTGTGAAAAATGCTTCTATTATATAATAATATTTTGCTAATATAAAGACTTCTCCAAAGAGTCTGAACAAGGATTTTTGAAAAATTCACATTATTTTCAGAATTATAACCCATTGAAATAATTATCGGCGTTTTTTTCTTACAATTTCTCCCCTCTGTTGTTGTAAAACATGGATAAACCCATTTCTAAGTTATATATTTCAAAAATTCTAGTTGAGCCTCTGTACAGAGGTCTGAGCTATATACAGGCAAAATATTATTATATAATAGAATCATTTTTCACAAAAGGAGAATATTTTGAAAACGGGTCATTCTATGTTCATTCTTGGTCAAAATATTGTATTTAAATAATTTTTTATTGTAATACTATTCTTAAAACAATTTTATATACGTTTTCTAATCAAAGTGACACTAAATATCATAAATATTATCCATTTATACGCTTTTGCAAAATCACGGTTCCGAATGTAGCCGGATACCTTATAAGAGGGTTAACATAACATTTTAACATTATTTCTGTGTGGGATATTTAGTTTTCCATGTGTGGTCCATAGGCATTCTACAAATGACATACGGGCATAAATTGAAAGTGTTAATTTATAAAAAAAAATCATTTTTCTATGAGTTAATGCGTGATTTTAAATATTTTTTCTTACAATGTAATTAAAATGCTAAGCAATTTTATTGGGATATTTTATGTGCATCATTATAACTAACATTTGCAAAGTATTCTTCTTAGTTCGGTGAATACAATTTAATATAACACTGATGCTCACAAAAAAACTTTTTTCTCGTTGAAGTTCAAATAATTACGAAAATAAAATTTTTCAATAATGTCATTCATTACCAAAATTCGACTCTGCATTACCCTTAACCCACCCGACCCCTACCTCGAAAAAAAATTCAAAAAACTTCTTCATTCGTATTTTAAGCTTCGTGACTGAAAAATTAGGAGATAAAAAAAACGATGCACTTTTCCCTTTTTGAATTTTTTTTCGAATATTTTGATATGAAAGCACTTTATGATTTTCGCGTTGGTATATAGCTGTTAATTATATAAAATGCATGTTTTCATTTGTTGTGTCTGGTGAATTCCAATTTCTTCCTGCTTTAGCACTGTAGGTTCTAGTACTTCTTCACTTTTATTTTATATATATATATATATATATATATAATTGGAAAATAATAATTTTTTTAAATGTAATATATAAATGTAATAAAATAATGAATTAAGTTAATTTTTGGTCCTTGAAAATAATCTTTCCATTCTTTACTGTAATTCATTATTTATTCTCGGAAATATTATGAATCCCATTATTTTTACTGAGTTACTTGCACAAAAAAATTAATCGGATCGTTAAAATACAATTTTTAATCCAGGCTTGTAAAATTTAACATATTCTAAAACTGCAGAAAACATAGCAAAGATCAATTGAAGGATAGAATAATTTACCTTTTTTTTTCTTTGCCTGGTGGCAGTTGAGAAAAATAGATATTTTTTATTGTGAAGTTAAAAATTGTTCTGCCTCACGTTCTTAAATTATGTACATATATTGCTTTAGTTGCTAAATTGGCAGATTCTCTAATGACACAAGTAATTAATAAAACTACTTGAAAAAATTATATCATGTGTGAATAGGGCATTCTACTAAAACCTTTTCTTCTCCCTAATGTTTTTCTCGATGTTCTAAAACAACTTTTATTTCTTTTACTTCTGACCGCATTTCAATTTCCTAGTCAAATGTTCTTACATTTTTATATTTTTGTGAAAAGAAATCTTCAATAAAAAACATCATATAATTCTAAAACCTGTAAAAGTACAGCCTTTCTCATTCTTACGAGAAAAAAAATCATTTTTACTCGCAAAAGAGTGCTGATCAATTCTTACTCTAAATTCATTTCCCTGTCTACTATTTTTTTTCATTTTGTAGAGATACAGATAATATATGTATGTGTACGTCTTAAGACTTCTTGAGGCCCTGGGCCTAGAGAAATCAAGGTTTTTTAGGCCCTAGGCCCCTATGCACACAAAAGTAGGCTCTACTTGTGATCTTTAAAAGTAGACAGTGTATAACATGCATTGTCAAATACTCGTACAAATTGTAGTTTGAAACGAATGGGCACGACTCACAATCTCACAAACCGACTTGACCGATGGCCGCATTTCAGTTAAATAAATTGAATGATTGTGTATGATATTAGATCTAGACCTAGACATAGACAATGGTCTTCGCATAATAATGCAGTCTGGCCACTTTTTCCAGCTTACATGCCGTTTGAAATTCCCTGTTTTTCGGAGAATATGTACGGGAATAATATTTGACTATTAAAGCTATCCAGATTATAATCTTATTAAGATTGAGTAGAGTTAGAAAGAAGGCCCCCAACAAAGGCGAGGCCCTGGGCCCGGATCCAGTTGGGCCATGCCTTAAGACGTCCCTGTATATACATTCACCGTAAATATGAAGGTAGAAAAAAATTTATCCTGCGAATCATTCTACATATCTTAGCTATAATCACTCACAGCATCTCCAACTTTTTAATTCTATTGTAGTTCTCTGTTGAAGATAGTATTACACACACACTGGAATAGGAATCTCTCTCAGTAAACTTACACAACATACCACATAATCACTTTGAGGTGCAATAGGAATGACTAGGAGAGTAATTATTACTCCTTTGAGAAGTATTTAGGGAAATCTGATTTCTTAATTCTAACATTAAATGATTACAAAACCACCTGATCCCAGAATTATTATTCTCATCCTGTTTTAAAAGAAAAATACATTGATACTTTTCTGAAATTTTTTAGAAAAAAGCCTTTTAAAACTTCCTCGTTGAATTAAGAGTCTTATCTCCTCCTGAAGGATCAAAATTTCGTAAAATTCTAGCCTTATTTCAGAATCTTGAAGTAAAGAGTACTTTTCGAAAAAAAATATTCAATCAAAATATTCCTGAATATAATGAACAGATTTTCTATCCGATGTCTAGCTAAGGAAATCATGAGACCCAAAGGACCCACAAATTACTCTGCTTCCTTCGAATTTTACAACCGAATAGCTATAAGCAGAAAGACGAATCAGAACTTCGCTGAAGAAAAAAATTTTCTATATAGGGAACATCATAAAGTCAAATATTGGCACCCCTGTAATAAAATAAGATTGCTGAACATGGCTGAACTGATTAAAAAAGATTTTCGTAAGAAAGTATCATGAAGGAATAGCAACAAAACGTAAAATTTTTGTTTTTAATGTGTTTTATTTTAATTTAGAGAAATTTATTTTTTGTATTTAATAGCTTTCAATCAGCAATTTTTCATAAAAATCCATTAAAAATTTTCAGCATAAAACATGTTAAAAAATATAGAAGTCTTTTGAGCATACGAGAGTGCAAATTTATTCCAGGATGTTAACAGAATAAAACTTGCAATAAAATATGCTTCGAAACTAAAAGAAATTCAATCAAGTGGTATTACATGTTTGAAATCAAATGCCATTTCCTTAAAGTATAATAAAAAAAATTGCATGTACAAAAAAATTCAACAAAATTTTAAGAATAATGATAAAAAAAAAGACAAATCAATAAAGTTATAGAGATAAAAACCTATATAACTTTATAGAAAATAAATTCTCAACTCCAAATGTAACTTATAATGAGGTGGATAAAATATATTAATAATAAATAAAATAAAAATACACTGTTGGACCTTTATTTTGCAAAACTCTATTTCTCGACTGTTCCTTGGAGTGTATTGAAAGATGAAACTCTATGTAAGGATTATTTCCCGTAAGGAACTTTTTTTTTCGGGATTTAGCGAATTCGTTAAATAGAGGTCTGACTGTATAAAAAACAGATCATATATTTAAGTTTACATAAATATATAAATATGCAAATATCTACACTTACATTCACATGAGCCTTTCAAATATTCCTAGGATTGCTGAAAAAATACAAAATAAGAAATTTACTTTTTGAGGTATAAAAAGATTTATCATAGTTTCTCTCTTAAAAAGCAAAAGTGTTAATATCTAAACTGCTTCTTTGCAAAAACATTTTTAAGAAATCTGTATGTTGAACAAGAAATTTTTTTGTCGAAAATTAAATAAGAAATGCACGAATTTTTTTCAAAAACTGAATTAGTATATAAAACGAAGCGAAATTAAATAATAAAAACGTTTTACATTATTTGAGGGAATAAACTTTGCATGTACATTTTTCAACCAATTTTTCAACCATTTTAAGCTCCTTTATAAGTACTGAACACTTTAAGTGTTTTTCTGAAATACTTGTAAAATTTTAATATCATTAATCTGAAATAATTAAACCTCTGATCATAAAGTAAAAATTTGGGAAAAAAAGTAGATAATATAATAGAAACTTTTCTTGTAAAAAAATTTGTGATCAATAAGAGTAAAAATTTCAATTATATCTGTCCAGGAAATGTTTCATTTTAGCATGATTCAGAATGTTATAAATGAAAACTTTATCAACACATATATATGTATATACCATATATTTATGTATAATTATATATACATATAAGAATAACGTAAAATCAGTTTTACAACGCTAACCTTTAACACACATAATGATATCGAAATTCGAGGAGGCGCATTATAAGTCGGATAAAAAAGTGAATACTTTAAAAATAAAGTAAATATGAACATGAAAAGAAGCAGATTTCTACAAGCGTATATAAATACTGTTTATTCAAAACAAATTATATACATGCCGTATGAACTTTCATTATTGGCTAACATGAAAAAATCGTCCTATTCGTCTTCCTTTATATTTCATGCACATCACCGTTATGCACACACACATATATTTTGCATATATATGCAAAAACTTGCATGTGCATAAACCTTAATCTTGGTTCCTAAGGCCAAGTTTTCTATTATACTAGTGTGGTTAATATTTCTTACTATCTGTATATATTTATGGGTTATACATACATATATATATATATATATATATATAGTTTTATTCTCTACAAACAAGAGATAACATCCAACAATCACATTCGAAAAACACATAGACAGTAGGAAAACCACACAATGAAGGACATATGAGCAACCGAGATTAAAAATTATAAAATGTATATATTTATATTTAATTATTCTCCTCTACTACAGATACTCTCTCTCTCTATATATATATATATATAAATAGAGAGAGAGAGTCCATGTTAAGGGTATGCAAAATTAATTAATTATATAGTGAGAAACACACGTGGTTAGTCATAAATTTCAAATTCATTTAAAAAAAAAACTCTTTCAGAGCTTTTTTTGGCAAGTTTACAAAATCCAATACGGGTACTATTAGTGGTTCTATGTAAGTCCAAATGGCAATCAATCTCTTACCTAATGATTATTAATGTGTTAGATGTGTTATATTTAATCTGTTTTCTGTAATTCAGCCGATACAAGTTGTGCATATTTCTTGGTAAATAACCCATTTAATGAAGTCCAAAGCAAATAAGTCCAATAACGTTAAACCAGAAGGTTTGAGAACCAATGCATGCAATGTTGTAACCTCTTCCAATTCAATATTCAGGAAAAGTATTATTCAAAAACTTTGTAACATATAAAACTAACTCTTTCTGTTGCTTACACTCAACTTTTTTACTAAAATATTAACCTCTTCAATGAAATGAAATTTAAAATTAATTCTGTGTAGTTCGCTATTAATTTTGGATACTTTTAACCCGAACATCCTGTGTATATAAAGTGTAAAAAAAAAAGAATGGCAGTCAATGTCTCGCTAAAATGATCAATATTTTGAAATTTAAATAAAATGATATTCCTTCTGCAATAAAACCTAATATTTCAAAAGGTAATTGTCTTAATACAATAACTGATTTTATTCTTGATAAAACTGTATGCGTATGCGTGAAGTATTTTTTGAAAATTCGAAATGTAACCCTAAAGTTACCTCACAAAATTGATCTAAAACTTTAAAAAAGTTGAAAAATAGGAACCATCGTTATTATCTGGTAATTTAGTAGGATATCTTTAACCTCCCGAATAACTTTTAAATAATCTGAATTTAGAGTTCACTGGGGTTTTTTTTTCGAAAATTCTTCATTGACATTCCTCCATTCTTCGGTCATCTCTATTTTTGGTTCACTTTCCGTATTTAATCCTCTGTTTTCTCTGTAATCTTCAGTTATCTCCAAATATGTTCAATTGGGTGTAAATCCGTTGATTGGATTAAAGTTTTTAGACCATTTTGAATATAGAGAAACCAAAGGTGAACTTTGAGAGCCATTTACTCAGTCGTTACTCCACTATTTTGATTTAATCCCTTAAAGGTCGCATAATTTTGAAGAAAATGGCATAAAAGTGCCTATTTTTTTTATTCACGAAAATTATATAAAACTAAGTGTATGTGCAACATATGTATTTATTTTTAATTTGGGGGTAAATTTTTTGCTTCAAATACAAAAAATTAATTTTTATAAGAAAAGCCAACATTTAGGGTTATTATGATTGAATGTTGGTTTTCCAGCAAAGTGAAAAAGTTAAAAAATAGGTGTTTTAAATATTAAAGGGGAATTTTATAACGCTTATGCATAATGTAAATACATATTAGTAATTCTTTTTTTTGGTGAGATAAATTTCAAAGCAAGAGATGCAAAGGACAACATCACAGGTAACACACACACTACAGATCCTTCATCACTGCTCTCAAATTCACTTACTGAACTTTCAAAACAGTCAGATCTATTTATACTTAAAGTAAAATTCGATCCACTTCCTGTCTAACTCCCCCCCATAATGTATACAATATTAAAGTACATATATATATATATATATATATAATCACAGAACGCAACTCATGTGTACTCACGCAGAGTGGAACTAAGTAACTCTGATCTAAGGTTAGAAAAACATTTCGCTAATATATATGTTTGATTGAGCTAATATTTACAGTAAAATCCGGCGTATAACGTGCACCGGTGTATAATGTGCACCCACACTTTCAAGCTGCATTTTTTTATTTCCAGGTATGTTTGCCGTATAACGCGCACCCCGTTTTTTAAGAAGAAATCTGAAATTTTAGTATACAACGTTCTTATGTTTTGAAGTCATTTAATCGAGGTATTATGCCAGACTTTTGTGAAATAATAGTACATTTCTAGAACTAGAACTCTTTTAGTTCATAAGGTATATCATTTCTTTTAAGTAAACAGTATTTCGATATGTGTAAAAGTAAAGGTTTTTTTTATGGTCATCTCTTTGTTATTTTTAAAGCTATCGTTTTTATACCCGGCGTATAACGTGCACCCTTATATTTCGATCTCATTTTTTGTGTTCAAAGTGCGCGTTAAATGCCGGATTTTACGGCTGTTTAAAATAAAATAACTATATCTAGTGAGCGAGTGAATATTAACGACGCACTGTTCAGCTACTCGAGGGTTTTTGGCGGCGGACCTCGTCATTTTGAACCATGTTCAAGTGACGAGGATGACACCTGAGCTGGTGACCCCTAACACCACATCAACGGGAGGACATTTGGGCTCTCGACAGATTCAACGCATATCGCTCCCCTACACGGCGGGTCTTCAGTGGTACTAGGCTCGAACTCATGACACGCCGGCCACGAGTCCGTAACCTTGACTACTAAGCTACCGCGGTCACATAACTATATCTAAACACGATACTAATTATCTGGTGAGAAATAAACATGATTCCGGGCATAAGAAATAGTTTTAGTATTTTTAGCATGCTATTTTTGAAAACTCCAGCCCGGAAATATCACTGGAGCGAGAAATAGAGGGGCAAATTTCATCCCGTGATTTTGACGGGAGCGAGAAGGAAAAAAACCCATTTCTTACCTAGATTTAGTACAGATAACTGTAAATTGTGCGATTTAAAGTATCTTATATATAAAAAGTTATTTAAGTCCATTATGCCTTCACACTAAATATCAAATTCTCTAGACCTGATACTGACAGGCACTCCCTCATAGGAACGATTTCACCACCAGTTAACGTTCTAGTTTTAAATTACGATTTTCCCCACCATACTGTTATACACCTATCATGACCCAAAATGTTAAATTTATTTTCATTTGCAAGCAGTATCAGTAAGATTTAAGCTTGTTTATCATAGATTTTGTGAAGGAAAAACTTAGTTTTTCATTTCTTCGATTCATAAAAAAATTTCTGCTCGTGGAATGGACTTGTTAACTAGCTGACGCCTGCCCTCTTTGAACAGTTTCATGTACAATCAAAAAACAGAATTTTCGATTGAATTATGTCAAATATTTGACAGCACACACAAACGGAGACTCTCCACAACTTTTTAAAGAACTAATCTCCTATTACCACGAGTTAAGTTTGTTAAACGGTTACTTTTGTTTTCAATTCCATTTTCTTCTTTAAAGCACTTTTTTAGACAATAAACAGTTTAAATCGATAGATTTACTAATTTAGAAGCTTTTCGAAGTGACTGAGAGAACACTTATAGGACCAAAAATAATTGCAAATTTCGAACGTCCTTCATTATTGTTAAATAGAATAGTTTTGCGAAGTAAACAAACAAAATAATACCAAACGATATTTATATTTTCCTTTTTAAACAAAAAAATATTTTTAAAAATTATGTTATATTTAGTTTTATTTAGAATGGAATGTAAAAAACATATGGAAACAAGTAATACATAAAAAAATTTTTAAAGACAATTCCTACTTAGATCAGCAAAGAAAATTTTTATTTTAGTTACTTTTATTAAATAATTACAATTAATATAAATATGTATATACATATAACAGAATAACAATATTAAGTGGCAATTAATTTTTATTAATTATCATTAAAGTATCGTATTGTCATCCAAAACAATCGTGTCTATAAAATTTCAGTGAAAAAAAAATCTTTTAAAGTTTTGACCCAGGTCACACTAAAAATGAAAACAACGTGGACGTATGTGTAATTCTTTAAATAATTACTTTCAGTCAATTTATTTTAATTAATTATAATTAAATTATCGTATTGTCACCCAAAACAATACTATATAGAAAATTTCAACTCAAATGAGCGCTTTAAAGTATGAGAAAAAAAACTTTTTAAAGTTTTGACACTTCGCCAAAAGGGTCGCTAAATCGCCAAAAATGAAGCCAACTTGACTGTATTTGTAATTCTTTGAATAATTAGTTTTAATCAATTTTTAATTATTATAATTATATTACCTTATTGTCTTCCAAAATAATCTTGTATATAAAATTTTAGCTCAATGGAGCGCTTTAAAATGTATTTTATTAACGATTGAAAATTTGAACGATATATATATATATATA
>BMAV01021325.1:54990-85112 GCA_019973955.1 Trichonephila inaurata madagascariensis | reverse complement strand
ATATATATATATATATAGGGAGATTGTGAAATAATAGCAGGGGGGGAAGAATTGAAAAAAAAACTAGACTCTTTTCTTTCGAAATAAATATCGGCTAGTTTCTGAAAGGTTCATTTACTTTCAGAAGCTACAGACTTGAGTAAGTAGAATTTAGCACTATTTTAACTAAATTAACTTTTTCTGTCTGTTTTTCTAATATCCGTATGTATATAAAAGTATTATGAACTAAAATACACAAGAAAATATGGGATAATCCTAAGATAAACTGTCGCGACAACTGTTGATTAATTATGGATTAAATTCCTAAAACACACCTTTTATAGTTCGCTTTTAAGAGACTTCAAAATTTTGAACAGAAGATTAATATTTACGTAACGCGATAATGAAGGTGTCAAAATCGTCTGTCGTTATTAAATGAGAACATTATGTAAAATAACATTATCATAATTAATATCATAGCTTAAACGGTTATTCTTTACTTTCAGTACTTCTTTATAATTCTAAATGTTTTTGCCTTCAAAATGGTTTACATTTATCGTTTGAGAATAATATTGCTTCTGTGTATTTTTTAAAAGCAAAGATAATGTTTAATGTTAGATTTAGTGAACTTGAAAAAAGACTTTTACTGTCGTCAGGACAGAATTCTGCTGCGACTTTTTTCTGAGATAAATTTAAAAAATTCCTTAATAACAGTGAAACTGAAATCATGGGTCATTCGAAATTCCTCATTTTAGATGCATCGAAACATGTTACATAAAACACCTATATTTGATTATAAATTATTATTTGCAAGTTCTTCCAAATCATTGGAGAACAATACAAAACTATTTATGTAATATGAACGGATTTATGCAAAATCCAAATAGAACAGTGCTTCTCAAACTTTCACTGTTTGCGGCCCAATATTCAATCATAGTGTTTATGGCACCCTTCCCTCCTCCATACAATAACAATGTATTGAATTCATTAATACGATACATTGAAGCGAAATCTACAATACGACTTTAACCTCTTAAGTACCACTGACGTATATAAACGCCTCGCTCAACCAAACCGATATTTGCCCCGGACGTACATATACGTCCTTCCGAAGTACGATCTTTTCTGTGCACTGCTATCCATAAAATTATTCCGAAGGTTTTGGAATGCAAAAAAAGGACCTTAAAAATGTTCGGAGGATTTGCTTATTTATTCCTTTTCTCCCCCCCCCCCCCAATACATCACATACGCACACCCACGGGAAAACTGGGGCATTGGGGAGGGGGCGAATCACGTAACTTTTACTCAGCATTTAATGGATTAATTGTAAACCGTATAAATTATCCAGAGAAATATTAATTTTTGGTTATAATTTTTTATATGAGAAGCCCATGGGGTCACTGGTAATTATTAAATTTGATCTTAACTTAGTATTGTTAAATTAATTATAAGGCACAATGTGCATTGCTGTTACATTTATGTATATTATATCAATGTAAATGTGTATTTTATTTTTTATTATGTCAGAATGTATTTTGTTTGTTTACCTTCTCCATAAATTAATAATTTTTTTAAATAATCTTTTGTTTTCGACTTTTCAATATGCTCGCGCCCCCTAGGGGGGGGCGTTCACAGTTTGAGAGGCACTGAAATAGAGAATGCTTAAAAATATTCAACTGAGATAATGGAACTAGATTTATACACATTTCTAATGATCACTTACAGATTTATTTACTAACAAAAAAAAAAAAAATTGAATTACGAAAAAACGGAATACATTGAATGAAATGCCATTGAAGGACGTTCATCACATATTTGAACATTTGCCAAACAATTTTCGGTATTGTATACGAAAATATACCTTCCTATTCATTACAGTGGAATATCTATAGAATCACAAATTATGTCAAAAAACCTTTATTACGAAAATGACTTATGATATCTCATCCAAGAAGGACTTTGCATAGTTTATGAGCCAAAGAAAATAACGTATTTTTATATGCATTATATATTGATACAGTATAAACAAAATGTTTCTCTCTCTCTCTCTCTCGAATAATAATCACAAATTGATGGTTGAATATTTTGATAAACTTTTATTCAAGAAAATTTTTTAAAAGAATTGTCTTTGGTAATCTAAAGATTGGCATTTCGTTTTAAACCCTTTTTAACATATTTCGTTTATTGGGGGTGCGGTTATACCTCTCTCGAGAGTGCAAATTGACTTAAGTCTACAGTTTTATGAAAAAAAAAATGTGATTTTTAAAACCACTATATTTCTCTTCATGAAACCTTAGTTTTATATCCATGTATGGATGAGTGTTGAAATTCGTCAATAATTTGTGAAATGTTCAGAAAATATTTTAACTATGGGCAGAAATAAAAATCAAATTAAGTTAAAATTATTTAAAGAGGTTTAATTACGATAAAGCTTTGAATAAAAAATGCAAAAATGAATAATTATTTGTACGTCTGTCTTTTCAATCTGTGTGCAGCGAAAATTTAATATCTACTATTGAATAAAATATTTTAAAAATAACTATATATACATTACTTGTAAAGAATCATACTAAATAAAAGAATAAAAATGAGTCTGTGTGTGTTAATTTTTAAAATAATCAGAAATTTCAAAGAATTTGTAAAAAGAAATATAATTCTCTAAAGTCATTTTATAGTTTATTTCAAATGCATTTAATGTGTCATTAGTTCATGTAAACCTTCTATTAATTGTAAATAGTTACTAAATTCTTGAAGAATAATATATTTAGTTCAAAATTTTAAATATTTATTTATTTGGAATGCAAAATTATTAAAATTCATGATATAATTGTTTCATATAATCAGGAAAAATAAGTACACTACAGAAAATCTCGCTGACAAACTCAATTCGTTCTTTACAAAGTGATTATCAAAATTAGAAAAGAAATCTATAAAGAATTTTTACCGCTTTTATTAAGAATTATATGCGAATAAATTGAGAGAAAACGTTGAGACGATCATTAAAATATTCCGTAATTTCCAAATTCTCAGCGAAGTCTTCGCCTGAGCTCCAAATATTTCGTATTCCAAAATTCCATTTCCAGAAGCCGTAATGGCGGCAATAATTAATCGAGGTCTTTAATTTCAAAGAAGACGCTGCTCTTTCCTTATTTATTATTATTTATTTGTGTAGCCCGAAATATTTCCGTCTTTCGAATCATTGATTGAATCTCCTGGTATTTTAACAAAGTGTGAAGGAAGTAAATATTAAATCTCCGATCCTATGAGCACATTCATTTTAAAAATATTTCTCTTCAAAGTTTTTAAAACTCTTCATTGATGTTTTAGAAATATTTTATAATTTTTATTTGTTTATTTATTTAATACTTTTCCGTATTTTTTTTTTTTTTTTTACAATTAAATATTTACTGAAGTCTAAATTGTTTTGTTAGACAATGAAGTAAATAATATCACACAAATGTTTACCATGTTTCAAGGGGAATTTCAGGTAATCATCGTTTCCAAAAATTTCCATATCCTAATTTTTCTCTTATTTGAATCAATACTTTTTTGAAAATTTCTGCACTCTCGAACCAATATGTTAAATAGTCATCTTACTGTAATTGGTTTTGATACTTTTGATTGCAGTGTTCATTATTTTGTTATTCGTTAATTGTAGCCGCATGCTTATGTGCTCGAGAGTAATTGGTTATTTTAGATAGTGATTGTTCAACATTCGGAATAATTATTCCCTATCATTAGTGCTAGTATCGTCATTTTGTACACATATCATGTTTAATTGATCCCAGAGTAAAGAGAATGTAAATAGTCCTTTTATTACTTATATAGATGAAACGAATTTTTAAGTATCGGAAACATAAAAATAAAAAAACCCATAATTTCTTAAAATCTTATCTATAGAACAGTGCTTCTCAAACTTTCAATATTGGTAACCCAATTTTCAACCTTATTTTTTATCGCGCCCGCCCCATATACGATATCATATTGAATGCAATTAATATGTACTTTAACTCTAAAGCTACAATATGACCTTAATTGTAAAGGTATTAAACATTTTTACTTTTTTTACTTACATGTATTATGTTACTTTTCATAGTTCAGAATATACTTTGCTTTTCTTCCTTTCAGTAAATTAATAATTTTTCAAATAACCTTTAATTTTCGATATGCTCGTGCCACCCCCTCCTAAGAACGATTTTCACGCCCCCTTAGGGAGGTGCGCTCCACGGTTTGAGAAACGCTACTATAGAGGGTAGCAAAATTTCAGCTGACAGAAAAAGTTCGACAAAAGTAACGGACAGGTCATGGATTTGATTCAAAGTTTGATTAGAAACATTCGCATGATTAACAGGAAATGGGGAGTTCAATTTAATGGAGCTTTTAAAAGTGTTGTGAGAAAGGAGAAATATGAAGGATCCAGTTAATACGGTACTTGAACCAATAAATTCAACCAACCCTAATATTTCGTAAAATTCTATAATGTGACATATATATAATTGAATAAATCTCTTTCTCTGTTCATATATCACTTAATTTAGCTTAGATTTCATTTCACTGATGGCTTAAAAGAGTACTAAACAATATGGAAAATACCACATGGTTTACATCAAGGAACAAATTAAAAATCATAAAAAGTTTGTGGTGCCAAAAAGAAAATAGAATGAAATAAAATATTTCTGGTGTTATTAAATTAGGTTAAAAAGGATTGTAAGCGATATTCGTTGATTGTATTTGATATTTATAATGAGAAAGGATAAACAGAAGGTGTCAATTAGTTACTTCATAAAATAAGTTCCAAATAGGAAGAGGTTGGGGTGAACAGCTTATATTCCATATAACATACATAAAAAAGCATTTTCGTTTCGTTAAGTTGTACATTTTTTAAAGTAGTACTGGCTACTTTCAAGATAAAATTCGATGTTTTAATTTAATGTTTAAAAAATTCTTTTTATCAAAAAAGGTCATTCTTCATTATGTACTGTTGAATGTGTTGTATGATTAACAAAAGATCATTTTCAGTTTAAAATTCCGTCATTATATATAAAAAAAGTAAAAATAATATATTCCTGTGTTTTTATCCATCAAATAGAAAATTTAGTTGTTTTAAAAGGCATTTTTTAAAATTAAAAATAAACATGTAATGTTTTGTAAAATATAACACGTATTAATAAACCAAAAATTTGTCATCTATATAATTTGGATAGATTCAAAACTTTATCTCTCATTAGACTAAATTTCTGAAATAATCACTCATATATAAACAGTAAATAATAAAAATGTCTTAATTTAACTTCTTAACGTGTGTGATCGATTTAATTCGAATGCGTTCAACTGATCAAACTGCACAAACGAAATAATTCGAGTGGAGTCGTATTTCCTGCTGCTGTAATTTTCGAATAGAAGCGATCGCCGTCTGCACTCGTGAGATTGACTGTAACCATCGTCTTGGTTTCGTAAATATAAATATTTATAGTAAATTTGGATAAATATTATAAAAAAAATTCTTTTATTTACTAGAGACACCAGCATTTGGAACGCGTATGTTTCCTATTATATAAGAAAACTGAAGTGAAAGAAAATTTAGATTTCAGAAGCAAATAAGTAGAAAGTCTTATACGAAGTTATCATAACGATATAAATATAAAAATATCGGTAAGACCAAAACCTTCTAGAATTCCCCGACTAACGGAACGTCCTATTTTCCAAACTTTGTTCCACCAAGATCAAATAAAGAAGCTCTTTCTAGATGTGTTAAATAGAGCAGCGAAGAAAAAGAAAAGAGAGTCGTTCCATGTATAATCATTGCAATGTACTGCACCTTGTTTCCAAACACATCAGACAAAAGAAAATTTTGAGTAATTTTTTTTTAAATAAATGCCATTACTATTATTATTTCTGATGAAAAAGTGTAAGTAAATATTGTTATTGATACAAAATTACAATAAAAATTTTGATTTTTTAAAAAATTTTTGCCCCCCCCCCCAAAAAAAAAGCAAGGTTTTAAAATGTATTTTCTTCAACAAAAAGAAAATGTTTTTTTAAAATAAGTGCATGTTAAGTGTTTTAAATGCGACAGAAACATCGGTTCCAGTGTTTCGTCACTTCCGCGCCATGATCCAACCTTTTCCTCTTTCGGTTCTACCCTGCTTCCGCAGCAACAGGTTGTCTGATGCGCGACGGCAGCTCTAGAATCGTCTGCCCCCGCGCACCTCCCCAACAGTTGTTTGGTGTTCGATTTGAATGGGAGCGTTTTTCCAGGTACGAATTAGCAGGGGGAGAGAGAGGAAGGGGGTTGGCCTTTTCAGAACCAACGCTAGAAAAGAGAGCGCAGATATTTTTAGGGCGAGACAGCTGATATTAAATTCGATTCTGGAGAGAAAAAAGGGGTGATAAATGGAATCGATCGACGCGAGGGGTTGTGCCAAACGATATTGAGAAAGCCGCGAGGAGTAGAATGTGCTTGGGTGTATTCTAAGCTGCAGCGGTTGCATCTCTTTATTGTAAGCGATGACTTTTTTGATTGGAATGCAGGAGAGTGATTTCGAAAATTTGATTTCGAGAGACTAATGCAGAACTGCTTCACTGTAAACGGATTTTCAAGCATTCTCTCTTTTCTTTATATATATGTAAATTTAGAATTTCTTTTTGGTGAATTGGAGGTCTTTCATTATGTAATGGATTGTATAATACACAGTAAGTATAACTTATAAGGACATATTTTCATTGTGATTTAAATACTTTTCCTTAAATATAGAATTTAAATATTTATTATGCGATTTGAAATTATATAAATTAAATTAAAGGACATAAGATTTAAATGATTAAGAACTTTTAATTACATTCAAAGTAATGCGTATAACAGGAGTGGCCAACCCACACGTGGCCCACCTTGAATAATTTTGCAGCCTGCGAGATTCTTTACAATTTTACAAAATACGACTATTTTCCGTAATATTTTTAATTTTAGTATATAGTGTTTTGTAAAAAATAAATCCCATAATTGTTTCTATTTTATCATGTTGCTTTTGATTTTGTAGATACTTAGAAGTAGGCAGTATTGCATAGCAGTGATACCCCGCAGCGTCAGGCTGGATTCCTGTTATTTTTTTTCGGTCACACCTGCGAGTTGTTCTTTCCGCGCGAGCGAAAAAAAAAACGAATTTTACTAAACATAAATCGGGCTCAGTTTTATTAGAAGAAAATTTCCAACGTTATTTACGATGTGCAAATGCACGCTTTGAGATTGACTTGCAGAAACTAAGTGAAAGAATTGAGGAACAAATATATCTCATTATATTTAAATAAATTAAACATTATTTTTTATCATTGAATTACAAGTATTATACAGTGAGACCCCGCTTAACGCGTGGTATACGTTCCATCAAAGTAGAGCGTAATATGAAACAGCGTTAAACGGGGTTATTTCATCATGTAAATAAGGGGGTTATGAGAAGATGGGTAGAAAATTGATCAAGTATTTTACCATTAAATTTATTAATTATGTGTTTTTATAACAATAAAACAAAAATTTATTTCTTACAAATATACAAACATTATAAACGACTATACATATAAAAATAAATAAAATTCTAACTCAGTATGTTTACATTTCCGATCATTCAGTCTCTTCTGTATTTTCAATTTTCTGCCTTTTTATCAAGAAGGTAGATTGGCTTAATAGCATATTGCTTTCAATTTTGTCGTCAATCCATATAGAAAGTCGTTTTTCTATTTCCTCTATTGTATTATTTCTAGAACGGATAACTCTAGTTGCTGAGCTTGTCGTAGTTGCAGTTGCCTATTGCAATATTATTTATTTATTTTTTTATTCTTGAAAATGGTCCTTTTTGTTGAAGTTGCCAAATTCAATCAGCACCCATTTGAGATTGACGTTCATCAGTATCTAATCTTTTAATCACTTGCATTTTAGTTTCTAATGAAATGCTTTTTCTTGTTGCTTTGTTTTCGTGTTTTTTATTATTACTCATGATAAAAACTAAAAACCATAATATTTGTTACTATAGCCATCGTTATATTATACAAATTTATACTTATCATAACGCTAACAAATATTTGAAATGATAAAAATACGTTCGTATAATACTACAGGAAAGAAGAAACACAGATAAACTGCTTCGGATATCGGAAAGCCTAGCGCTGCGTGCAATTTCAGGGATTCTTACTATTCAAATAAAACAGCTTTAAACCGAAACAGTGCTAAACGAAACAGCGTTAAGCGGGGTCTTACTGTATTATCTATATCTATATACATGAAAAATAATGGAAACAATAGTAATAGTTCATTCTGTTTTAAATTTTTACTCCAATAAATCTTTTTAATGGGTCCAAATCTAATATAAAGATATATACTTTTATATGCGGTCCACGCGGGATTTTATTCTTCCCAAGTGGACCGCAATTTCATTTGGGTTGGCTATCCCTGGCCTAAGACTTCTGTACATTGTTGTGTGTTTTAAATTAACGTCTACTAGATAAAAAAAGGCACATGTTTGTTGCTTATTGGGGACTACTACATTTTGCTTGATGTATGAGAGGTTTATACAAATTTGTATTGAGTGTGAACTCACGGAGTTCGGCATGAGGGCTTTGGCAAAGACTCTCGTTATTTGAATCTCGTCGAATGATGAGGTCGATAGCTGAGACTGCCGCCTCTCTACAAATATCCAAACCCCACTGAAATGAGATCTCCGAGCTCCATAGTTTGAACATGCATCTATGCGGCCGATCTTTTGTGGCTCCAAGATTCGAACCCATAACTCGACAGAAATAACAGAAGCTACGGAGATGTAGTGGAAGTTATGAGAGGCAAATATCAATAGAAGCGGATGGTCTGTCGTTATTGACGAGATTCAGAACTACGCGATCCGTCTGCAATAGCCTTTGTGTGTGTCTGGTATGGTGTTGATTCAGAATTTACTATTTTTTTCAGTACTCAATTTTTAAAATGAATTCGAAATAAAATGACTTATGACGGAAAGAAAAAAAATATGGAGCTTTGAGCATGGTAATTTTTGGTAGTGCAGGCTGTCAGAAATACCAGTGGATGGAACAAAATAAACATGTTTGACTATTGGTGATGGAACATAGTCGACTATTGGTAACGGAACATATTCGACTACTGATGACGGAACATATTCGACTATTGGTGACTCGACAGAAACAACATAGGTCATGGTCACTCGCAGGTATTTCTACTAGCAGATATTTCTTGAAATCGTATCAACATATCTGTAGTGATATAACAAATACTTGTAACGCAGTAAATATTTGAGAGGCTAATATAACATGGCATCAATACGTATTATTATTAAATGAGACACACCAAGAAAAGATGTTATATTTTAAATTTTTACTCAGATGTTCGATAGGGGAATCGTAACGGTTTCGAATCCTAATGTCACTAAGGATCCGGAGTGAGAAGGGGCCTATGCTTGTTAAATTTCAATGTACTCCCGTTGGTGTGGTGTGGAAGCCTGGAAAATGGGTGGCCAACTCAAGTGTCGTCCTCATAGCTTTCGTGTTGCTGTATAGTGCGACGTTAATAAGAAAATGAGGTATAAATAAATTAACTGAAATAAGTTCATATAGATATTGATTTATATATGTCTTCTATCCTTCGTACACTAAGCAATTGCTTTTGTGTAACGTACATTTTCTTAGTCTTTTAAAATCATACGTAGATTTTCTGAAGCACAAGTAGTCAATATTTATATCTCATGGATAATAATTTAATTCCTTAAAATTATTTAAAATGAATGGTATTAATCATTTTTGTATTTCTGACTATATTTGCTCGTCTAAAATTTATATGTCCCATTAAAATGCTAAGAATTTATGTCTTCTAAAAATACTCGGAAAATCTCTGAAAAAAAATTATCCGTTTTTCTACAATATCACCAATAGGAACTTTTAACAATAATTAATTCGACGCAATAAGTTTTAAATAAATAAGTTAGAAATTTTTTACGTAAAAAAATAGCAAAATTTTGTTATTGCTCCTTGAACTAATTTTTTCGCTTATTTTTTAATTCTTTTTTTTTTTTCAGAAGGAAACTATAAAACTTATTTTTTTATTTCCTCTTTGGTTAGGTGTTTGAATACATTTTAACCAGTTTGTTTTTCAATTACATTAATTAATATAAGTTTAATTTTAATGTAATGGATGTAATTACAGCGATTGCGAGCAATTGTTTGAAAAACAAAGAATCTGTCTCTGGGACACACGCATGGAGCTGGCATTCAATATTTCCCACAGGGAGAATAGTGAAATGTATGCGCTTAGCCTTTTCCAGAAACTGTCAATTTCACTTCAAAGTATATTGAAATAAGTAACTCTCCAACAGCGAGAAGAGACAGGAGACGACAGAATTTGTTTCGGGTGTTTGACACCTCTGATCGATCATCGCACGCATTTTTTATTTTTTCCGTCTCTGCTCTGTGGGAGTGCTATTTATAAAAGCGTGATAGTGTAGTTATTTATAAAAACGCACCCGATCATCGATTGGGAGTTTTTATTCTTAGTAGCACAAAATTTCCTGTTCTTAAAAGTCTGTTAAGGAAAATATGTTTACGTACGTATTATGTTATGAGATTTTACTTTTCTGTAATTGTAATTTTATTCAAAACGGTACCATATTTTAAAAAATTTGTTCAGTTTTAAGTATTTATATCTTACTTTTTAAAGTTGTAAGCTCTAAAAGTAAAAGCCTTCTATGCTCAGCCAATTGGCACACGAAGAAAGGTCAGGCCAAATCTTAGATGGATCGATGGCCTAGAAAAAGATCTTATAGTTTTGAGAACTATAGGTATTGAAGAACACAAGCAGGAAGAAGGCTGGCCAGGAAAAGGCTTCTTGAGAAGGCCAAGGCCCACCCTGGGTCGTTGTGCCACTGAGGAAGGAAAGAATTCCTAAAAGAATAACCAAGAAGTTATTCATATGTAAATTAAGGTTAGCTCTATCTAGATCATTTGCTAACGTATTCCAGTGACTAGTTTATGTGAATTATAAAAGAAATGTTACAGTGGTCACAAAATTTAGAATTGTACAATTTTTTTTTTATCCTAAGGAAACTTTGCTAAGAGATTTGTTTAAACAAGCAGGCAAATATATTTTTTCGAAAACTTTTTAAAAAACTGATTTTTTAAAATTGTAATTTAACAATGAAATTTCGATGACTGAAATATAGCCTCATTTAAATATGAAAAGGGGATTCAAAACTTCTTGAAATGATTTGAAAACTTCCAAATGTCCTCCGCGTCGTAATAATAGTTATATAAACATATCAGAAAAAAACTCAAGAAAAAGAAATCCGCGAATTCATTTATGTATAAGCAATTAAAATCCTCCATAGTTATTTTTAATGATTCAGAAATAGCAATTTTAAAACAAAAGTATAACATTGATCACTAGTACAAAATCGATTACTACTTTAATAACAAAGAGTCTCAAACTGAAATTTTGTAAAGTTGTGATGGCTCTATCCATGATTTTTCTTCTAATAGTCCTCTTGGGGAATTTTTGGTCTTTAAAAATTATTTTATTATAAAGCCTCTTCTCGAAGAAGAAAGCGTGAGCATGCAAATTAAACTTTCTAAGTCTAAGCTTTCAGGTTAGAAGGGAGAGATAGGGTAGACTGCTAGCGGAGCAGTAATTAATCAATTTGAAGTGAGGCGCAGGTATTTAGTAGTTTGTATTTGTTATAAGTAAGTTGAGATGTGTCACTTAAGATTTAATCTAGATTAGGTATCTAAGGAGTCAGAACAATTCAATTGACGTAAGTGTCTATGTATTTAAAGTCGCGTACCTCGTTAAATGTCTTCCTATTTAATAATTGGGCGCATCTCTTAAGTTTGGTTGATTGAATTTGTGTTGTGGTGAGTACTGTGAATAAATTGAGTGATTTTGAATATGGCGAGTCTTCCTTCCCTTTCTCCCACACCTTTAGACGCAGAGGCAAGACCTTCACAAAGTGAAATCGAAATTTATTGTGTAAGAAGTACAGTATAATCAGAGAATATATTGACTTTTTGAAAATAGAATTTAGATATTTTTGTTATTTGGATTTAGTTAATTCGTTCAACGTAATTACATAAAAGTATTAATTTGAAAGTTCAATATTCACATTAATAATTAATATATAAATATAATATCTATTTATATAAGGACTGTATAAATGAAAAGTGGGCATATGTGGTTGCGTCAGAGTAAGTGCAGCTATAGCAGACCCATTAAACAGGAACACGCGAAGGACAGTTGGTATACGATGTTTAACGGTGAAACCTATCAGTGGTAAAGGAAATTAATTAAAAGTAGTCGTTCCACATAAAGGCGTGACTAAATTGGAACAACGTGGGGTTTCTAATTGCAGGAGGTGAGATTAATGCGGATATCTATCGACGAATAGTGACAGTCTATAACGATTACTGTTTAGGTAAAATGTCTTGGAATAGTTGGAGTAAAAGTTTTAGAGAAGAGCACAAACAATATCGGTTCTCCAGGACAATGTTTGTCCACACGTCTTCATTGAAACCAAGGCAACATTAAAAAATCTTTTGGAAAATGTTAGAACATCCACTGTACAGTCTTGATTTATCACCCTGTGACTCCTCTTAGCCTTTAGATCAAATAGGAATCTGAGAAGGACTTCCTCAAGAATCAACCCTGTTCTTTCTAGAGTGAAGACAGACCTGCTGCAGAAACGATGGGATCTGTGTTTTAACCCCCATGGAGCGGTTTCCTATAAAATCATTAATTTTATTGAACTTGTCCACTTATCATTTTGGCAACCCTTATACCTTCATCGAGAAGAGAAGAACAGAGAGATAGCTATGAACAATAATTCTAACCTTTATTTTAAAATGATACTCGTAACATAGAGAGAGGACAGAGGTATAAAATTATTTATAAGGGGTTACAAAAACATTTATATCTAGTATAAATCTTCTTAGATGATCATTGTAAAATGAATTTTCAGCATTCTTAAATTTGATGCACAATCTAAAGTGTATAATTTGTATAATAAAAATTAGATTTATAAAAATTATGTTGCTCAAATGATATTACTCATTTAATTTAATTCATTATAAATCTATTTAAAACAAAAATTTCATGCATCCATTCCTTTGTTTTTATAATGTTTACGTTCGAAATACAAAGAAAAAGTAAACGAAGCAATTACAATGGAAAAATCCATTATAAAGATAAATGGAGAAAGCACATGTTTTTTTATAAGTGATTCTGAAAAATCAACCAAGTGAGCTTTGTGATAAAATTTTATTTAATTTTTTTTTTGTGAAAAATGCAATTTTTCATGACGAGTGATTTTATGGGTGAATAATTTTAAGTTCAAAAGTTGCCATTGTTATTATTACTAATGCCACCTGATCGCCAAAGGCCAGATCAGGGCCACGAAATTCATCATGGCAAAGGGCTAAGTGATTCCTGTCGTTAACTGTAGCTTTGAGCATCATACAGGTGACAGAACGATTTAGCTCGTTTCCACCCCAATTTTGAGGGAGAACACCCTGGGGGTGGTCAGGGGCCTCCTACCTCTCTTCCCCTTCCACCAACCTCACGAGAGGACTTGCGGCTCGACGGCTATTTAGAGTACCCCCGTGCCGCGAAGGTACTATACATTTACAAACATCCATGTCTTCTCCGGGATTCGAACCCTGGCCCTACGGCAAAGTAGTCAGCGTCGCAAGCCGCTATACCGAATGGGCTACAAATGTTACCATTAAAACAATAAAGCAAGCATAAAATATTTTACATGCATTTATTTTCTAAATCAAATATTTAATTCTGTTGGATTATTTTTTTAAATTTAAAAATGAGAAACTTTTTTATAAAATTCTTTTTTTTTGTTTGCTTCATCATTAGTATTTTATTTCAAATTTATTTGAACCAATGTAAATGATGAAATTTGCCTCCTTATCATTCATCGCAATTAATTCATCTTTAATATTTCATCATTTGTTAGTTTTCCCCCATTTCTTGGAACAATATGTTTGAATATAATTCTAAAGTAAATCTAAATGAATCTCCTTTGAATAGCAACATTTTGAATTATAAATCCTTTTTTAGTTTTCGAGATAAAAAATTTCTATCAAAATAATTAGAATTCCAGTTTAAATAAAAACCTTTTAGAAATCGGTATTTTTTTTCTAGTTTTCAACTATTATTGTATTAATACAACGCAAGACATTAAAAAACCTGAAGGAAGGGGGAGGACGAAAGAGTATTTAAAAAAAAATAAGAGAAACTGGAATCCTATTTTTTTGTTACTTTATCCCGAAACTTTACGAGACGCTGGTATCCAGAGTAAACTAAGAGAGCATGTCAAGGCGTTATTTGAGTAACAGTTTAATGTTATTTAAACCTATCAAGCAATTCCCCCCCGGAAAGGTCAACGTTCCGTGAACTTCCCCTTGCTATAGTTTCTAACGTCTCCATGGTAACGCTGTTTGCGCTGTTTCCGTCTTTAAATAACGTAAGAAATGCTGACAATACAAACTGAGGCTCCCCCACATTTGATGGTATAACTTATCAGGTTTCTATACTGGAGCCATTCCACTAGACTTCCAGATAGGAAGAGCAGTTAATGGAACGAGAAGTTTGGTTCGAAAAAGCCAGAATTGGAGCAAATGATTTCACACGAGAGACAAGATTTTATGCTGTAGTTGTTTGGTAGAACATATGTTTATAGCTTACAAATCATTCGACAATAATGAAAAAGAAGTTAACAAGCAAAAGGGTAAACGAAGACAATAATTTGTGTCGTCATTCAGAATGAGAGAAGTTAAACATCAGAATTTCATTTTCGAAAAGAAAAAAGAAATGAATAAATAAGGATTAATAATAAAAACTATTATTCTTATTTATGAGTGTGTGAAAATTTGCCAGAATTTATGCCAACAAAGGAAAAATTGGGTGAAGATTTGTATATACATTATACTTTTGGTAAAATTGTGCTTGGATATGAAATCATTGGATATTAACAATTTGAAAATATGAAAGGCAAAAATAAAAGACGAGATTTTTTTTTTTTTTTGCTGCCTCTCACTGATAAAATAAATTAAATCAAATTTTTTATTTAAAAAAGAAAAATAAGTTGAGAATAATGTAATTAAAAATTATCATCTCATTTTATTAGTACGAAGAAGCCAGTATTAATATGAGAATAGCGGGAAAAAATATTTATATGTAAGGGAGAATTTTGCTTACTACTTTATCGAAAATATATTTTTAGACCGATGAAATTATAGGATTATGGAAACAGAAAAGAAAATGGAAGAAGATTCTAATTTTTATTACACTTAAAAAGTAATTCAGTAATAGTTTTGAGTTATAAAAATGAATTAAAAAAAATAAAATAGAAGTAGTTAAAATGACGAAGCAATTTCTTTTCAAAAGAATGATTTTACTTCCTTATTAGCACAGTTATGTAGTTAAATATAATTTTCGTTAAAAGATGTTTTGTATTCAGAAATTTTTCTTGTAAAATTTAGATAAAAAATAAGAAGTTTTTCACCCAAAAATAAAATTTCGTTTTATTGTTCGTGGTAAATAAGAACACACACACACACACACTACAGTTTTTTTCCCCTAAAATTTTTTTTTAAGATAATTTAGATAATTTTTATCTATAGTGTTTATTATTAAGGAAACAAAAGTTAATGTCTAGTACATGTTGCATCAAAGGAGATATTTTAATGATAAGCAGAAAATATACTGGAAGAAGAAGGAAAAAGATAATTAAGATAAGAAATAAAATTAAACTTTTTTTAATTAAAAACTTTAAAATTGCACTGGTGATAAGTTAATCCCCAATCCCGAAAAAGAAATTTTATTCAATTCTGTTCAGAACTTATTGTCCTACTAAAGTCAATTTCAAAATAAAATAAATATATAATTAATATTAAATATTAAAAAAATTAAACACTTAATCTATCGTTTAGCTTTAAAAGAATGAAAAAAAATACCTTCCGTGATAAATTGAAAAAAAAAATGAAAATGTTGAAGAGAAATAAATTGTTGAATTTAATCACGAATTCGTTATTTAAATAAACTTCTAACGAAAATTCTTTATTCTTTCGAATATTGGATTCTTAAAGAAAAAAGTATTTAGCAAGAAAAACTCATTTGAAATAAGAAAAATTTTCTCGAGGGCAGTTTATTTGCTATGAAAAGAAACGTTTTAATAAAAGTGTGACTTGATTATTTTTATTATAAATTTGATACAAACTGATTGGTTGAACTAAAATTATATTGTTTTATTCAATTGTATCTTTAAAGAAAATTTTATATTCTTTAAAACTTTTTATATAATTTAAATTTTATATTCTTTTTAATTTTTTGAAATTTAAATTTATGTTAGTTTTAGTTATTTATTTATTTAATTAATCATCTTTTTAAAAAATATTTCTAACTGAGCACTCTCATAAAGATGTTATGGTTTGTTTTGAATTTAAGGAGTGAGAGAAGTTTATATGTTTATCGAACATTATAAAATATCATATATGTTCCTTTTCTATGGTACAATCGAAACAATTTCCATCAAAACTTTTATTTAATGCAGTCAAGAAAAACGTAACACACACAAAGGCTTGAATTTCAATGCCACTACAAGCTCAATGTTAGATATCAAACATTTGGAACCATTTAAAGGGATTTGGTACCCCTAAAATGTGACTGAACTATCGTTTTTTTAATTTTTATTTAACCTTATTCTTTGTGCTATTATTTTGTCGATTCATATATCACTTGTCGGAAGTTAGAAGTTGGATAAAACTTCATAAGAAAAATGTAAATTTACAAATTAGGCAATTCGACCACGCCCCATTTTTAGAAAAAAACTTTAAAAAAAAAGCGTTTTGATAAAAAAATCTATTTTAAAAAGAGAAATAATAACTATAAAAAAGAAACTGTTATACATAAAGCAGGATATTACCGAGGTATTACAATAATATAATTTTTTTTTCTTTGTGCGAAATGTGTGCATCTAAAATTTTTGAATTAAGACATTTTATATGAATAATTTCCTAATTTCAGTTCTTATTCCTCATGTTTTTAATACAAATATAATACTTCAATATTATGTGAAGAAGAACGCTAAAATTTCTGTAATGACAGCAAAAAAGAAATTTTTTTAGCATTTTTCTTGAATTTTCTTGCGTAATTAATACTTTCTAAAAATGGATCGTTGATAAAAAAGTATGAAATGTTTAAGTGATTTTTTTCAGTTTGTGTTTTTTGAAACATTTGCTCATTTAAAATGCTACTCCTTTCATAATTATTTACTTATCGCTTCCATTTTTTCCTGCGTGTTATACATGTGGCCGCGGTAGCCTAGTGATCAAGGGATCGGATCGTGGCTGGCTTGTCACGAGTTCGAGCCCAATACCACTCAAGACCCGCCGTGTAGGGGAGCACAATGCGCGTTAAATCTGTCTAGAGCTCAAAGGTCCTCCCGTTGGTATGGTAGTTAGGAGAGGGGATGCCAGCTCAGGTGTCGTCCTTGTCACTTGACTATGGTTCAAAATGACGAGGTCCATCGCCAACAGCCCTTCGTTTAGCTCAACAGTGCGACATTAATATTGACTCACTGTGTGTTATATATAAAGCAGGTAACGAAATTAGGGATCCATTTTGCTGTAAAATGAATACATTTAAAAAAAAATTAAAATCCTGGAGATATTGGCTTTTTTCGTTGAATTTTAGCATGCATGTCAACATTTTATTTTTTCTCTCCAAAACTAATTAAATTATTGTAAAATCGATTCCTAAAGTTGTTTAGAACATCCTTAAGAATATTACAAAAATATTTCAGGTCAAAAAGTTAATAATTACAAAAGGAGTAAGACTTTAAAATTTTCCAAATTTTCATGAAAAAATTAAAATTTTTAAAATTAGGTAAATAATATGTGAAAAAAATTTCATCTCGTATCATTTTATTGAATAGAAACATTATATGAAATGCTAAAATATAATTTTTAAATACATAAATAAAGAAAATTGTTTAAAGGGTAACAAGTCCCCTTAATTTGTTTTTTTCCCTTCCTTACTTACTAAGTACAGAAAAAATATTTTTATTTTCTTACTTAAACTATCGTATTAAATGAACACATTAGACGTAATTAAAAAGGAAACAAAAACAACGTTTTGGAACTTCATTGTTACAGCAAAATATAAATTAAATTGCGTTTGAATGTAATTAAACTACCCAATTCGATCACATCGAGCCTGGAGTTGTGACTAATCTAATTTATATATAAAAAGCAGACCGCATTTCTATTTAATTTTCCAGAAAACGGTTTGTGCAAGGATTTAAAATTAAGCGCCTGTCAAGTAAATTGTTATTTATTGGCTTCTGTCTGTTCATTAAGTGTTTTTTACCAGAAAGAATAGAACTGAAATAAAAGTGTCTCGATGTTAGAATCGATTATTTGGTTTGTAAAAAAAATACTTGATATAAAATTTTCTCTAATCTTTCTATTCATTTGGATTAGGGGCCCTTAGCTATTTTATATAAATGGAGTTTATTCAATTCGAAATTTTCTTTCTTTAGATCAAATGCTGTAATTGTCCATATATTTTCCTGGTCTCGGATAGGTATCTATTTTTTAATGGAGCCTCTGTTTATGCATATATTTTTACTATTAAAAGCTGTGGGAAAGCTAAAATCTTATTTTTTTGAAAATTTGAGATTTTTACATTTTCAAATTGTATATATTTTAGCTTTTCTAAAAATACCTTACTTTAACCTCTAGGGTAATTAGAAGCCCTTAAAATTTATTTTTAAATAAATGCTGAAACTGGGCCGTGCCCATTTGAATGGCGAAAAATGTAAACAAAGTATTTCGTTTTTGCTTAAAAGTTGAATGTCTGATATAAACCAAAACATGTATCTTTTATCGTAAATTGAGCCTTTTATTTTTTTATTTCCTAGCCGATTAGAAGTCTCACTATGTACATTAAAATCAATTTATCTCAAAATGTAAATTATTATGTTCAATGTACTTTTTCTGAGAAACTACTGTTCACAAGTATGTAAATTTTTTATGACATATTTATAATGTCTAATATATACTGAAATGAGCTTTTTGTAAAAAACTCAAAGATTTATTTCTTACAAATTTTTTTTGTAAAAAACGGGTCCAATTTTGTAATGTTTGATGAAATATTTCATAAATTATTAAAAAATTCACAATTAGCTAAAAGCTCATTTCAGTATAATGAGAAAGATTTACTTTAATTGTATGAAAAATTTCAAGCGTGTACATATACCAGATTTGAGAAAAGGCACATCGAAAACAGCCAATTTAACATTGTCAGTATAGAGAGAGAGAGGTTTCCAACTCCCCTTAATGAATTTTATTGTATAAACAGAATGTGACCCGAGATATTTATGCTTTTGCTTGAGTACTTTAAGATGTCCACAATTCTAAATAAAATTTTAAAATAATTATATACAATTCAAATAAAAAGTATGAATTGGCGTGAGGGAAACATTTATATTTTGGTGAAAACGAATTGAGAATTTTAAATTGCGGAATTATACTCTCCATATTTTGTAGAGAGAAGCATAATTTTTGAAAAAAAAATAGAATGACCTCGCCAACTTTTTTTGCCAGGAATTTTATGAAGAAATTTGAAAATTAGAATAATTGGCAAACTGATTCAACTGATTGTGTTGCTTTCTTGATTGTATTAATTTGATTCTTTTGACATCAAAAAATAAATGAACAAAATTTAATTTAAGCGTGCAGAGACGAAGCTGTTGTTCTACCAAAGACCTTTTTCTCACTTCAACGAGGGCCTTGTAGGTAATGTTCAGATTAACGAGTGTCTAGTAGGTAATGTGCGGATTACCTAGGTATGTTGAGAAATGAAACAATTTTCCACACTTTAACGGATCACTTTAGTTAATACGTGGATTTATCTCTAGCTAATCTGTAGATTAACTGATTTCTACAGTTTAGAGGATTTCTGCAATGTGTGTATATTTATTGACAATAGCTTCCTTGTGTGTTCAGGATAAAAGAAAAATAAAAGAAGCTTATTGTCCCATCTATCTTACTTCATAGAAGAATAAACAAAAATAAGTATACGATAGAAAATAATTGTGTGAAAATAAATTCTAAATAAACCTTTTCAACGAAACATTGATTTTATCTCTGAAGTGGTCGAGATTGAACGACTTAATAAATTCAAATGAAAGTTTCATTAGAAAGAAAAAAAAAACTAGGATATTTTTTTCGGTAAAATAATAAATATAATCCAATAACAGCTGAATGCACTTCATTACGGCAACGACAAAATAGTTTTAGATCTCACCCGAAATTCAGTTCTAAAGCCTTCAAGGCATTTGAGATAAATGGTCAACTTATTTATCCGATGTTAAATTTTATGGGAAATGTATGAAGTGAAGTGGACTAAGTAGTAAAGAAAATACAAGATCGACTAACACATACGGCGATAACTGAAATGATTTCGTTTAAGTTCGAGCAAGAATAAGAGCTGTTTTCGACGAGTCAAGTTGTTCTTGCTTGTTGTAAGAAAAGAATTTTTTTTTTTGTAGTCTAATTTTTTGTGAATTGTTCCGTAAATCAAATTATCACTTTTATTTGCTTTCAGGTTTATTCCTTATTATTTAGCGGCTTTTTTACTTATTTTTTTTCTTCTTATTTCTCTAACATATTTAAAATGATTAGAAAGTATAGAACTCTTTCGTATTTTTTCACAATCTGTTTTATGACATAAATATAAAAGAAAAATATTTCACATTTATATTTTTCGATTACACATTTTTCAAAGACATGTTTGAAAATTTTGATTTGACTCGATTTTTTTCAATGGCGTTAATAGACGTCACTCAAGAGTGATGGAATAATATATTTATGATGGAACGATTTTGATTTGAGCTGTGAGTAGATGACACTTGATGGATTATTTTATTAATATCCGGGGAACCCTCAACTCGGGCTTGGAACGTTTTTTTTTTCAGGTCCCCCAATCTGCCTTCTGTGAAATGGTCAGATGATGTTGACTTTTAGAATAATTCTTCATTTCATTTCACTTATTACAATCGATTTAATCGATTATTTATTTTCACATTTAAAAGCAACACCAGCAGTATTGATGATACGTTTAGCAATTTCAAACCTATATCAATTGAAAAGCCCTCGTGTAGCTGAACAGTGCGACGTTAATATTCAATCAATCAATCAATCAATCAATCAACCTATATCAATTGACGAAGACGACACCAATACTGGCAATACTGTATTATTAGATTCTGCGCCACACTAAAGTGAGAGCTTTGATTTGAATCTGACAGATTAAATGTATATCAGCTTCGTTGTATGGTTTCTCTCTTTTGAATGAGTGGCCGCGGTAGCCTAGTAACGGACTCGTGGCCGGCGTGTCATGAGTTCCAGCCTACACCACTGAAGACTCGCCGTATATAGGGGCGATCCAGGTTAAATCTGTCGAAGCTCAAACGTCCTCCCGTTGGTGAGGTGTGGAAGTTAGAAAAAGCGGGTTCTAGATCAGGGGTTATCCTCGTCACTTGACCACTGTTCAAAATGACGAGGTTCGTCACCAAAAGCCCTCGATAAGCTAAATAGGGCAACGATACTATTCACTCACTCACACTCTCTTTTGAATTAGGATTTGAAGTGAGAAAGGGAGTGTTTATTAACGTTTCACTCTAGAGCCAACGGACATCGTAATTTTGATCTGCGGTCAAGTGCCGAGGACGACCTAGAGCTAGCAACCCACTTCTACACCACGCCAGCGTGAGGACTGAGCCTCAATAGATTGAACGTGTCTCAGCTTCTTTACACGGTGGGTCTCCAGTGGCACCGGAACTCGAACCTGCGATTCGTCAATGATGGCCACGAATTCATGCCATGACCCAAATCAGGATGCGAACATAGCTAAAAGATCGTGGACCATCGCCAAAATTGGGATGTCATAATAGTGGGTATTTTCTAAATTTTTTTCATAAAAAGAAAATATTTACTCCAAGCTGTAGCGAAAAGCACGCTATTTCCAAAGGTCCCTCAAACGGAATAATGAAAAATATGTTGCTTAAATGGAAATGTATTGCAATAGCAGATTCTTTCTGGGAAGAATTTGGGGTAGAGGTGAGGAAATATTAGCTACGGCATCGTACTCTTCCATGGATCGTAATTCAAACTTGAGAAATCCAGCACCGATACCTTTGAGGTTGCTATTCGTTAAGCTTAATTTAGTTTCAGAGTCTGTGTGAAGAATAATGTGGAAGTAAGGAGAATGTTTGAAGTGTTTCGATTCATCTTTATTTTTGAGGCATATCATTTGTTAACTACTTTCTGTTGCTGTTATTCTGAAAACAGAGAAGCAGTTATCCTCTCCCACAGAGAGAAGGTAATTGAGTTATGTACGAGATGAGAAGTTTCTGTTAAAGGACTTGTGACTGATTTAGTTTCGTCTTTCTCTTTTTATGAGAGATAAAAGATTTCAAGGAGCCGGGAATTAGGAGCAAAAAGAGAGACATGCTAACTTTTGCTTAAAAAGGATTTGCTATATCAGTGAAAGGGTAAATATCTCTATCTCATTCTTTTCATCCTCATTTAACATAATTTATAAATAATTACACCCATACCGATAAAACTCTCTCTCTCTCTCTCTATATATATATATACACATATATACATTCGGACCTCTATGTAACGAAGTCTCTAAGTCCCGGAAAAAAGTTCGTTATATGGAAAATTCGTTATATAGAGGTTTATCTTTTATTACACTTTATAAACCACACATAACAAATTTTAAATTCATAAAAAAAGTAATTACTCACACCTTTTTTAAAATTAATACATGTTTATTTTATGTATCTTACTCATCAAAAAAAAACTGTGCAAGGAAACCAAGAAAAAAGAATATCGAAGAATTCGCTGTATTTTCAATATTAAGAAAATAATGTTATACTAAAATTAATGAATTTTAAGGTCATTTTATAATTTAAAACATACAAGTAATATTAAACATACATTATTTTATAATTAGAACAAGGGGACACGGGACAAATCCACCGAGGGTGAAAGAGGATATCGAAGAAGTTTCTAGTAAACTGGGCAATGGGGGGTTAAAGGTTGCACTTCTTGGATGAAACGTCCAGAACTCTATTAATGCTCTCAGTGAGCTAGGATCTAATAAAACCAGTTCAAGATTTATGACTACCATAAAATGTGTTAAAGAGAGAATAACTTGAAATTTTTTCAGAAATACTTTTAAAAAAAAAGGGAGAACAAAAATTGAATCACAAAAGAAAAAGTTCGTTATATAGAAAATGCACTTGACTATAGAGAGGTTATTTTACGAAGAAAAGCGTGAAATGTTCTTGCTTCCAGGAAAAAATTCGCAATATAGAGGCTCGTTACATAGAGTTTCGACTGTATATGATAAAAGCGACTCACTCACTCCCTTATCACGAGATCTGAGGAACTAATAAATCTACAGACATAAAATTTGACAGGCATTTTTCTTTGTTAAGTAGAGATCCGCTGAGACAGGATTAAACGGAAATTGACTCGCAAAGGAGTTGCGGGGGCATATAGGTAAAAAAAATCCCAGTTTTTAAATAAAAGTTTTTCACACAAAATTTGGTAAGTATGTTTCTTCTGTTAAGGGGAAATCTACGGAAATCAACTCTGGGAAGGGTTAAAGGGGCGTCGCACTACAAAGCTGCATGAGAGCTATTGGTGACAGACCTCGAAGTTATGACACATGAGCTGGCAATCCTCTCTCCTAACTGCCTCACCATACCATGTTTGAGCCTCTAACGTGCATCGGCCTCCCCTACAAAGAGGGTCTTCAGCGGTACCAGGGGCGGCTCTAGGGCCGGAAAAACCGGACCTTTGACCGGGGTGGCAACTTCTAAGGGCGTCATTTTGATCGTTTGATTAATATATATTTGTTACAAAAACTTTTATATATTTTTAAAATATTATTGGGTGTGAATTTAATACTTCATTTTACGTATCTTACTTCCTTATTTTGTATTCTGTATGTTTAATGTCAGTTTTCTTTAATGTTGAAACTGAAGAATTCGAGGCGCGCGGGAGTTTATGTTCAATCTTGAAATTTTATAAGTTTACACATCTCTTATACTAGTAACTTGCTCTCCCTATATCGGAGTATGGTCACAATGGGCATTTTTTTCACCCATAAGATGTCCGGTGTCAGCTATCAAAAAGGGGACAGGGGTAATAAGAGTTGTATTTATATATATATATATATATATAAAGAGAGAGAGAGAGAGAGAAAGAGAGCCACAGCAGAAGTTTTGTTTTAGTCTTGAGTGCAGTCACTGTAAGTTAAATTAAACGTTTGTAACTCTTTACTATTTTTATAAGAAATTGACATGTTGAAATGGGCGATCTCTTCTTTTACATTTTACTCGTTTGAAATAATAACAGATAATTATGACCTTAATTTGGAGTTATTTTGTATTTGACTTAGGATAATATATATATATATATAATATTGTTATGCTGCTTTTTTGTCCTCAATAATTATTCAAATTTTATAAGTGTGTGTCTATGTGGACAATTTATCTTTTTAATTATAATTTTTTGCTTTGGAGAGAGGGGCGGCATTTTTAATTTTTGTACGGGGTGGCAAACTGGTAGAGCCGGCTCTGGCGGTACTAAGCTCGAGCTCATGACATGCCAGCCAAGAGTCCGTCCCCATGACCACTAGGCTCCCACGGCCGTAAGTGAAGGTTTAAAACAGATGATTATTGGTACGGATCTCGCGTCCAAAGACATGGCAGGGGATTTCTCGAGCTATATGAATCATGGCTCAGTTTTACATTGGTATGGAGTGGGTAAGGTAATTCAGAACCACCCTGATTATACAATCGGCGTTCGAAACAAGGAACTATTTGTCTCTATTAAGTTTACCTTCTAATGGAACAGGAAGAGTCAGCCAGAAATACTTCATAAAATCAAGAAGAAACCCCCCTTGAGATGTAATTGCTTTCGAAAAGTCTTTCTTAAATAATACGTTCGTATCCGATGTAAAAAAGGAAAATGCTCAAATTAAATCAGCAAACATATTTATAATACACGACATGCCTTCACGTCATAAGCATTTCAATACAAAATATGTTTGTGGGTTGACAATACCGAATTAGTTTAAGAAACAATTTTGCGTAAACTTGTTCCGCATCCGAAACCCTGCGTGTTTGTTTACTGGAGGCGCTCGTGTGTCTGGAGGGAATGAGACACTTCCCGAATTGCCATGGGAACGAGTAGCCGAAGGTCGCGTGAGGCCCTTTTTTTTCTGAAGCGCGGTTCTGAGAACAAACCTCACGGGACCGCACCATTTCGATTCATATTTAAGTTCTTTAATTGAACTTAATGGAGTTTTAGGACTCATGGGCCTATGACCGTAAGATCGTGGAATTCTATTTCCTTGCAAACAACGGATTTAGAATTTTTCTGTAAAATAATTGTTTCGGAATAAAAGAACTCTCACGTTTGCTCTGCATGTGGATTCCAAGAATACTCGTGAGGAAACGAGAAGGAGCTGATTTTATATGACATATCTGTTTTTGTATTCCTTTTTTATGTGTGCTAAGGTTACTTGACAAATATTAATACTCAATTACACTTTAAATACCTATTCAATTAACAGAAGTAGGCAAAAACTTATTTTGAATTATGGAGTGAAATTACATCTTTTTAAAGAAATTTTATTGAAATGTATAAAAATCATACGATTGTTTCAATTGAATCAAACATAAACTGCTGCCTGCTGAGGGAGGTCAATGTGAAAGTGAGATTTATATTAATGCGAGAGCTTTTGGCGACGAACCTTGTAATTTTGAACATAGATCAAGTGAAATGGGTGACACCTGAAATAGCACTCCCCCTCCTAACTGCCCCACCATACCAACGAGAGGACACTGAACCTCGACAAATTTAACGTACATCGGCCCCCTCTACACGGTGGGTCTTCAGTGGTACCAGGACTCGAAGCCGTGATACTCCGGGCAGGAGTTCATGACCATGACCAATAGGATACCACGTACTTGATTGATATGTGTTATGACTCACAATATCTATTTTCTCAACTTCTGACTACTTTTAATAGTTAACAAACTATACTCCTGATTCAGTTATGATTTAATTTTAGATTCCTGCTTGCTTTATCCTATAACCTATTAAAGAACCGGATGAGAATTTAATGACGAAGTTCCGTTCTCGAAATTTATACACAATACTTATAGATTTATGAAAATAGGATTTTGAAATATTCTTAATTGAATTTCTTTATGTGGGTTGCATTAGATTGTATATAAGCTGATAAGTGTTTATTAGATTAAAGATAAATTTAATGTATTCTTCCAATATGAAAGCTCTACCCCCCATCTTTGCTTTAGAATGATTTAATACCCATCCGCACTTTTCGGCGTTTGCATAGGAACCTTTTAAGAGGAGTTATTAAAGATGCTTACTGATAAAATTCAAAACTGATGCCAATAATTCGATTAAAAGTTTACTTTCCTCCAAAAACTAACTTTTCATCGTGCGGTGATTAGGGTGAAAAGCATTTTGAAAATGTTCCTTTAATAAACTTTTAACGATCACTTTTATGATCTTGACTTTTCAGCCGAACTGAAAAGTTGAAAACTTTGCCTCGAAAGCGCGAATCTACTTTATCGGATAAGCGTATGGAATGCTAAGGTTTTATTAAGAACCCTAATACATCTTAAGAGTGTATCACTAAAATTCTATCGATAATTTTTAGGAAGCCTTGAAAGAATATATCAAATTTATTCCTCTATGAAGAATTTATTTACGGTTTTAAGCTCTGAAGTCTAATTTCGTTTAACATGGGACTGCCTTGTTTTAAGGTATCCGACTACTTGCGACAACTTTTTTTTTTTTTTAAAGAAATGAAGATATGGGATTTTTTTGTGTTTTTAAATTTATTTAGTACATCTTAAGAAAAAGTGGCTAAAATTAAGAAGAGAAAAATAAATTATTACTTCTAAAATGAGAAAAAATGGGTAAAAATTGACAAAAAATTAAATAAACGAGGCCCGCTCTGTACAAAAAGTAAAAGAACAAATTCTCAATTTTTAAATTTTGATGTATTACTATGCTATTCCTTTCTGAAATGACCTTCAGGATATTTTTTTTAGAAAAACGAGCACTAAATCTTGGTTATTATCTGAAATTGCTTTAAAAAAAAAACAGTGATTATATTTATAAAAGAATGTAAATTTTGTAATAAAATACAGTTATTGATAAATCTGAAGGTTAAAACTCTTCTACTGTTATACAGAACACAGAACTACTATTATACAGAATTTCACACACACAGCAAATTATTTAAAAAACTTTTTGAGCAATCTCTGTCCCCGTTTGAGCTTTTCGAAAAAAATACACATTTCGAGTAAAACGCATTTTAAAGTTTGACATCTTATGTAAAGTAATGGCATCTGCTTTTACTAAAAAACTTGTAGTTCTTGTTCTAGTGAATGGAAAATAAAACACGGTATTTTTATAAAGCTAATAAGATAGCCTATAAAATGAAATCATAAAAAAATTTGACAAAATTCACAATTTTAGGGCAGTTGGATACCTTAAAAAGGAATGGAATAATTGCCTTATTCTTAGGAATCAAGGATGACAGCAGTACCCAAGTGGTGGTCCCGATATGGCCTGCATTTTTAATGTCGAATTTTCGTTTCGAGTCCTAGTACCACTAAATGACCAGTGTAGGCTAGTGGTTATAGTCACTAACTCATGGTCAGGTATCATGAGTTCGGGCTCTAGAGCCACTGATGACCCACCCTGCAGAGGAGCTGATGTACGTTAAATCTGTCGAGGCTCAAGATTCTCATGAAGGCGTAAGATGGATGTCCTAACTCAGTGGTCATCCTCGTCACTTGACTATGGTTCAAAAATTACGAGGTGGTTCGCCAACAGCTTAAAAGTGTGACGTTAATAAACACCCCTCTGACAATTTTAAAGCGCGTCAGCCCCTCTGCACATTTGTTTCAATTGGAAACAGGAATCGAACGCATGGATCTACTAAAATAATAATATAATATATATAATTTCGACATTTACATCACTTTGCTCTTATTTATTGTATGAATTAAAATAGTTAAAATGAAGTATGGACAGAACTCTTGTTAACGTAGATCGTTTCCATGATAATATGCAAGATAGAAAAGTTAATATATCAGGTAGAACCACTCAATTTAATAAATAGATTATATTAGACATCAGTTCAGGAAAATTATATACACACATCTATAAATATTACTGTAATGGTATTTCATGTGAGTCATTAACATGGCAAATTCAAATCTTATTTCACCGAAATTGTAGTGAGGATTTCTCTGGAGTACAGGAGTACAATTTTAATGTAAAGAGATATGATGAATTAGACAAGTTAAAACACCAACTGAGATGTCATCTACACCCCAGTTAACCAGGTTTCAAAATTCATCAGGTCCAAGATTAATAGCTTTCACCTGTAGCTCCAGATGGTTTTCTGATCCTATCACACGCGCTCCATTGCTGATAGGTTCCGGTGGGTGAATATTGATATATCACTGAGGCCAGTGATAGATCGTCACTTCGGAACGAGATGCGGTTTTATATCATTACTAACTGTTACCCTCCCGCTTTGCTGAGTGTTTCATGATGTATGAATGTTACCCTCCCGCTTTGCTGAGTGTTTCATGATGTATGAATATGTACTGTTTATAAGTTACTGATATATCTATGTCCTTACTTTAAGCGTTGGATTGTATTGAAAAACATTCTTACTACACTCAACTCTTGATTTAAAAAGGACAAAATTTGATTTTCTATAAGTCAGAACCATATTTACATATAACGTTACCATAACCCCCTCCCCTTAAGTGAACTTGTTCAAAACACATTTTTAGAGGATCTCTACTTAACAAAACGAACATGCTTACGAATTTCTAGACTAAGTGTAATAGTTGAAAAAAAAAATTTTTTTTTGACCAATATATTCCTTAACCTCTCTTGAGAGTCGATTTCTGTAACACTCGTTCTTAGCGAATCTCTACATAGCGAAAGAAACATGCTCACCAAATGTTACTTTTATAGGAGTCTAATAATTCAAAAATGGGAATTCTTGTCTGTAACGCTCCCTTACGCCGTTGTAGCCTCTTCTCCGGCAGTCGATTTTCGTAAAACCCTTTCTGAGTGGATCTCTACTCTATGAAAGGAACACGCCTGCAAATTTCACGCTTATAGGTCAATAAGTTCCAGAGATATCATGATGAGTGAGTGAATATGTTGCTTTTCTCCTTTATATAGTATCTATAGATAAAAATTGAAGGAAAGTTTCGGTCTGTGAGTATTCTTGGTTTAGAGGCGGGCTAATTTCTTGCCAAGATTATGTATTTCAAAGGAAGTAAATGTATTTAAGCTTTTTACGCCCCCCTCTTTTGATTGAGTTTTAAGGGGTACAGGTGGCCGCGGAAGCCGAGTGGTATAGGTATCAGACCGTGGCTTGCCTTGTCACGAGTTCGAGTCCAGTACTACTAAAGACCCGCCGTGTAGGGCAGCGATGCACGTTAAATCTGTCGAGAGCTGAAACGTCCTCCTGTTGGTGGGGTGTGGTAGTTAGGAGAGGAAGGTGCCAGCTCAGGTGTCGTCCACGTCACTTGACCATGGTTCAAAATGACGTGGTCCGTCGCCAAAAGCCCTCGTGCAGCTGAACAGTGCGACGTTCATATTCAATCAATCAATCATTTAAGGGGTGCAGAGCAACATAGTCTGTAAACCCTTAAAAAACCTTATATTCGAGTGTGTGTGTGCTTAAAGGTGCTGTTTTGTAAACATTCGCACTTTGAGTACTCTACTATGAGAATAACAATTCCATTTATGCTTATCTTGAGCATCCAAATTCTCTTCAAAAAATGAAATTCTAAATACTTATTTATTAGATCCATTTTTCTGCGGTAGCATCTAGATACTCCTTCAATGCGTAATTTTTGTTGAATGTGTTTACTCAATTAAAATTTAAGTTTAATGTCACACTTTAAGAGTATATTAAGTAGGTAGATTTTTTT
>BMAV01021325.1:43968-54590 GCA_019973955.1 Trichonephila inaurata madagascariensis | reverse complement strand
TTTTTTCACTTTTCTTTTTAATTATTTTGCATGTTAAAAATTCCCCAAACAATTTTCTCTCCGTAATGTGTAAGTGGGTGTTTAACTGTATTTTTCTCCATAATTTGGAAATTCGGCTTAGATTTCATCGACTTTCAACCCAATAAGCTCCCAATTTTGTAGCGGAACATTTCGAAATAAATGATAGAAACAATTTTTGCTTTTCATTCTATTCTCAGCGCGTGTTTTCTGAATTAGTAATTTAGAATCTATGCGTACAGTGCTTGTGATCAATAAAATTTCCTTGTAAAGGTTGTTTTTCTGCGCTTAGAGCATGCTTGCGGAAAAGATAGATTGTACTTCTTTATATATAAGATGGAATGCAGATAAGAATTTGTTCTTTTTCGTCATTCCAGTCCCCAAGAGAACATCATTTTCCCTTTTTTTTCTACCAATCCTAGGCTTCTACTTTTTCCCTTCAGAGTTGCCAGATTTTTAAACAGTCTCATACTCACATAGATTTTTTTGCTTTTTAAACAAATTTACTACCATGTTTTCGTTTCGTTTTCAACCATAGATCAAACATGAGAAAAGTTATTTTAAATCATGTCTTTTGAAGACAATAATCAGTTCATAAACAAAGGTATAGTACGACATTTAAAGTATCTTAAACTGATACAAAAATTAGGGTGGGCAACATATTTAAATTATCCTTAAAGTTCCAAACAATGATCCAGTGATCACAGCAACACTTAATTTGCATTATACAACACATGCGCATCATTGACAAAAGTCCTCAAAAAAAATTTACAAGTAATCATTTTTTGAAATGTAATAATTCTTTGTATGATTCTCATGTGTAATAATTCTTCGAAATTATTACATCCTCTACATTGTGTATTATTTAAATTGTTATACAATAAAGTTGAGTTTTTGAAAATTTAGAAAATGACAACAATTAATGAAAAGAGTCAAAATATGAATAAGAAAAAGGTAATGATTTATTATAATAAGAGTTAAATAAAAAAGGGAAGACAAATTGAAATGTAACAAAACTAAGGATATAAATTGCATGCATAAACAAATGCGTGTTCTAAAAGCTTAGAAAAATTTCCACATAACGAAAATATACATGGAAACATACCATATTTAAGATTTCTTAGACTTCCCACAAATAGTTTAATCGCTTCGAATTATTAAAATTTGAAAGCGCCTACTTTTATAAAAGTTTGCCGGTCCATTTCGTTCTAGGCTCTTTCTACACCCTTCTTCGTGGTCAAGGTAACGGAGGACTCGTGGTCGGCGTGTCATGAGTTTGAGCCTAGTACCACTGAAGACCCACCATACAGAGGAGGCCGATGCCCTTTAAATCTGTCGAGGCTCAAACGTCCTCCCGTTGGTCGTGGTGCGGTAGTTCAGAGAAGGGGGTGCCATCTCAGTCGTCCTCGTCATTTGACCATGATTCAAATTTACGTTTATTTGACATGGTTCAAATTTATCATGAGCAGCTTTAGAGTGTGACGTAAATATAACTCTCACTCCAGCCTTCTTCAAATCATTTCAGAAAAAATGCTGTCCTACCATTTTCATCAACTTTCCTTGTGGATACCGCGTACGTTTTCGATGCTGTAGGACAGCAGGACATTCAGAAACCACAAAACTATTTCGACTCAAAAAGGCTTGGGAGAAATTCGAGGATGAGTGTGTAAAACCCTTTCCGTTGCTACAATATTGAGTTTGGATCCTCTTAAAGTACACCACAAAAACACAATAAATAACTCTTTAAAATCGGCATATTATGTTCGAAGTTTTGGAGTCTAAGAATGCTTAAGAGCCTTGTGTCAATTGTAAGCAATTGTATATATAAGGAATCAGACACATACTTAGAATTTTCTTAACCACTGCAATTTTTATATCTTTTTAATCAGAGAATTACGTAATATTCTTTTTTAAGCAATGTATCAGCTGATTTTTCTTTGCTATGTTCACGAACCGGTGGCCGGAGTGACGCGAATTCAAATTCTGGTTCCACTGAAGATCAAACGCGTAGACAGGATGATTGTACGTTAAATCTGTCGAGTCTCAAACGTCCTACTGTTGGCGTGGTAGATGGGTGCCATCTCAAGTGTCATCTTTGTCACTTGAGCGACGTTCAGTATTACGAGGCCCGTCGCCAATAATCGTCGTGTTGATTTATAGTGTAACGTTAATTTTCCCCCTCCCCCCCCCCCCCCCTTTACTTTCCAACTTGTGCATTGATCAGCATAATAATCAAATGATAACTGTCGAAACTGGCGTTGTTTCAGTCGAGTCGTGGGTTTAAATCCTTGTGCCACTCAAAACTCACCGCGTAGAAAGCCCAATGCACGTTAAATTTGTCTTATCCCAAAGTCCTCATGTTGCTATAGTGTAGAAGTTTGGGTGCTAGTTTGATATCTAGGGGCATGACGCCAAGCAGCGTTTGTTTTCGCTGGAATGGAATCCAAGATGGTGGCCTAGCGGTATCAAATCGACAGGAAGATCATTTTAAAAAATTGTTTTGAAATACATTGAAATGTATTTCAAAAGAAGAATATTGGAAGAGATTGAGAATAACCAAGATAAATCAATAAATAATGAATAACAATATACTAAAGTTACATGTACTAATAATATTATGCAGTATATAATATTAATCTTATATATAATTACTATTAAATTATATTATAATATTCATATAGTATGATTAATAATATAATTATTATATATAATAATCATATAATATAATTTAATAGTAATTATAAAAAGGAATAAAATCATCGTATTGTGTAATATAAAAATTATTCATAAGAATACTCATGTAACGTAATAATTATAAATTAAATGACATGATAATTATAAATGAATAACAAAATATCATTTATAAATAAAGAACATAATAATTATAAATAAATAACATATGTAGTAATATTTATAAATAAATATAATAATAAATTATTATAAATAACGAATATTATATTATTATTATATTTAATAATAATTGTATTTTTATGTTATATATATTAATAAAATAATTACATAATATATATTAACATTAATAATGAATTCCAATTAAAAAGTACTGGAAACTTGCAATATTCCAAAAACTGCAAAAATATATCAAAGTAACCCTATTGTAATGTTATCGCCCATCTTGGCGAACATAAACGACACATTGGCGCGTGCCCTGTGATATCAAACTAGTTCCAAAGTTTGAAAAGGTGATGTCAACTCAGGTGCAATCATCGCCACTTGACCGTAGTTCAAAAATGCGAGGTCGTCGCTCATTGTCTTCCTGCAGCTTCAAAGTGCGACATTATTAAGTAGTCAATCAATCCAACGATGTATTCACTACTCAGAAATATCAAAACAAGTTTTTTTTAGTGCACAGCGATATTTTTTTTCGAATGGCATAACGTGTTGCAACGCTGAAGATGAGGGCTCCAGAAAGATTTATTATCGCTGCTTTATTTTCTCGACCAAGCTGGCTGGTATCATTTATAACTACGTGCTTTACAGCTGCGCATAACTAATAAGATGAGGGTGTCTACCCTTTACAAGCATACGAATTTGCATGAATATTATCTTAAAATAAGCCAATCCTACCCATTTTCATTACTGCTGTGAAACAATTATTGTAGAATATCACAGTAAAAGGAGACATCCTAAACTTAAAGGGCGTTCGTATCAGATATATAAATGAGCTCAATTCATGATGGTTAAATGATAAATGGAATTACATGTTCTCCATTGAATTCATGATGGACATTAGACTAATACTTATTGATGTACATGTAAAATTTAGGTGAAAATTCAAATTTGATAGTTAGGTTAAGATGTTCAAGTATTAGAAATCTTCAAAAGGTTTTAAGAAATTTTTTAAAAAAATATTTTTAATACACATGCATTTTTAAATCAAACAAATTTTGTTTACCTGTGTTTTTTATTATTGTCGACAAACATGTAACATTTTTAACAAAGAAATTTTCTACAAAATCAAAAATTGGTGATAGTGAACCCCACATGAACTGAATGTTTGAAAACACGCATTGATTTTATCAAGCGGCTATGACGTCAAAAGAATTTACAAGCTGATTGGATGAAAACTCGTTATTGTTATCATGTGACAATAACGTCACGTGAATTAAGCTTATTCAAGGTTCTCCCGAGTTGTGGAGTGTAAATTAGGAGAGTGTGAGGCTTGAAAAATTAATTAAATATCAAATTTTTTCCTATACTTTATTCTGTTACTCATTCTTTCATTCTGATTTGTTTCTTAACGTTACGTTTCAAAACAACATGAGGGCTGTTAAGGGAAGACTTCGTCATTTTGAACCACTGTCAAGAAACGAGAATGACATTTGAGATGACACCTTATTCTCCAAACTTCCACGTCCCACGGGGGCTGCGGTAGCCCATTGGTCAAGGTATCGGATCATGGCAGGCATGTCAGGAGTTCGAGCCCAGTACCACTAAAATACCCGCCGTGTACGGCAGCGATGCACGTTAAATCTGTCGAGAGCTGAAACGTCCTCCCGTTGGTGTGGTGTGGTAGTTAGGAGAGGGGGGTGCCAGCTCAGGTGTCGTCCACGTCACTTGACCAAGGTTCAAAATTACGAGTTATGTCGCCAATAGTCCTCGTGATATGTTAAGCGACGTTATCATAACACTCAATCCACAACATGCTAGAGAAAATTCTGAACCTCGATAGGTATCGGTCTTTTTACATACGAATTTTCTGCGGCCTCAAGTCTCAAAACTGATTCTACAATGCCGGCAACGAGCTCGCAATCCTACTCATGCGGCACCTTTTTATTCTAATCAAATGCAGAGATTTAAGTTTGGGAAATATGAATATTTAAAAAGCCCACACAGAATCAATTCTACGTGCATACATTCAATAGTGAGAACACGAGAAACACCAGAAAAGAAAATTACATCTCGCATAAAAACCAAATTTTCTCTTAGAAGATTATTTCCGTAAACTTCAATTGCTTCCGATTGAAGAACATTTAAACTTTTTCCTCCTCTAAAACCTTCTTTTTTTTTATTCGAAATGCAGAAAATTGCAAAATGTCTCCACGCTTCACTTCTTTCCCGACGAATTTCCTGAAAGAGCAGACGTCAACAGAGCGCACGTGATGAAATGAGACTTATGAGGACCCACCCCCGTGGGTGTGTGTTGGAGGGGGAGGGGGAGGGTCGAAGGTTTCTATGGAAATACTCGTCACGAGATTATTTATTGATCCGAGAGTAAATATCCTTCCAAAGAATGGTTCTCTTTAAATCGAGACCTGTGACACACAAACATCTTCCAGAGTCCTATTGATAGTGTTAATAGTTCCAAGTTGTTTTCCTCGATGTAATGTACAGTCATTGTGAAATGCTGTCTATCTGTCTAAAGTAAAATTCAATATTCTTCATTGGGTTGAAAGCATTCGATTTAGAGGGGTCGGAGAGTAATAATCTTTTAGAATATTGATATTTAATGAGAACTATTATTGAACGTGAATGATAACAGGATTCCTTTATAAAAATTAAGTTATGCGTATAAGAATAATTAGTTTAGTGATGGTAGTATATATGTTACCGGCAAAGTATGAAATGCCGGCATTCTATAGAATGCCTGACGTTTTTAGGCAAAGTATGAAATAGGAGGATTATTACATACTTTGCCTAGGCATTGTATAGAATGCCAAATGCTATTTAGGCAAAGTATGAAAAAAGGTCCTATAATAAGGCTATTTTATAAATTCGTGCATTCCTAAGAAATACAAATGTTATACTAGAAAAATAATAAGAGTGCCATTAAAAAAATGTATTCAAAATACGTAAAGAAAAATGAAAGTTGTACTGAACAAGATTATTGTCTTTCTTATTAAGAGGATTTGGCATATTTTGAACAATTATTTTTTTTATTTATGTATTTAAAAATTTTATTTTAGCATTACATATAAAGTTTTTATTCAAGAAAATAATACGAGATGAAATTTTGTGTAAATTATTCACACAATTGGAAAAAATTGAAAGTTTTTTAAAAAATATGGAACATTTTAAAATAATACTTCTTTTCTATTTACTAATTATTTGACCTGAAATATTTTGTAACTTTCCTAAGAATGTCTTAAACAAGTTTATGAATCGATTTTTTACAATAACTTAATTAATGTTAGAGAAAAATTAATAACTCCAATCCTATGCTACCTTGGTCGACCGCACCAGCTGGATTCGATTTTTCTCCCTATGAGCTCTTCAAATATGTAATTTTATCCCAATAGCCCCATTCCTCCCTCCCTCCATTTCACGTTTTTAAACAATTTTAAAATTTTTTACATTTTTCATAGCTCCGAGGAGTTTTGACCTGTATGGTTTGGAAATACAAGGACTCGACCTCCCAGGTGTCTCCCCCCCCCCCGGACAGCATTTTGCCAATGCAAATCCTGACTAGCTCATTTCACTAAAACAGTTCAGGGTGTAATAAAATCACTTACTATCATTATGGAAATGACATTGAAGAGACTTTATTTTAAAATATTGGCAAAATGCTGTCCAGGGAGAGGAGACACTTGGGAGATCAAGTTCTTGTACTTCCGAACCATACAGATCAAAAATACTCGGAGCTATGGGGAATTTTAAAAATTTTAAAATTGTTTAAAAACGTGAAAGGGGAGGAAGGAATAGAGCTATTGGGATAAAATTACATATTTGAAGAGCTCATAGAGAGAACAATTGAATCCAGCCAGTGAGGTTGACCAAGGCAGCATAGGATTCGAGTTATTAATGGGGAGGCCATGTAGGGGGAAGCACCGGAGGGGGCCAATTCCACGTAAGGCTCGCGCATACCCGAAAAAAATTCTCAATTTCTTAAGGGGGGGTGAAATTTTTTTAGACCCCATAGGGTTAACATGGGAACATGATATTATATATATACATGATATTAAGCCCTCCCCATGCCTACACAATGGGAGTCAAGTATATGACTGGATGGGTCTCGATAAGTGGAATATTTGGTTCAAATCTCAAGTCCGAGACTCAAACAGGAACCAAGATATTGTGGATTTAAATAAATTTTAAAAGTTTAAAACAAATTAAAAAAACTATGTATGGAATAGCCCTATGAGCATGAAATTTTTATGACTGGAAGAGCAGTTAGAGAGGGATCGAGTGAGCCAGGTTCGAATAGAGTGTGAGGCTCGGGTGTCGAGATATTGGCCAAAAAGCTGTAGAGGGGGAGGGAATGCACCGGGGGATGTGTCCCAGCAGATCCTAACCATAACAAAAGTTATTACGATCCCTCAAATATCAGTCCCCTAGCACCAAAAAAGTGAAATTTTATTTTCATTTCACTGAAACAGTTTGGGGATTTAACTAATTCACTTACAACAGGGAAAAGACAAAGAATTTATTTTAACATCTTTCATGAACTGATCATCTCCTATAGGGATTTGACGAAAGCCCTAATTTCATCATTTCCCTGCGACATATAGGCGGTGACCTTCAGGTTTGAAATCATGACATTCTTTCTCCCCTGTCAAAGGGTCGCTCGTACACACGTCATTCCCCTCACTCTTCTCCCCCACCAACGACTCAGCTAATTTCTGTATTTCATACTTTGCCGGTTTTTCATTTGGCATTCTATAGAATGCCGGATTTCATACTTTGCCGGTAACACACACACACACACATATATATATAATTATACTACTTTCGAGATTGTACTGGGGAGTATTTTCATACTCTGTTAAGAACAGAACTGATGCGAATAGAAGAAATAGCAACTAAGCTAAATTAAAAAAAAAATAATGCCGAAAATTCCATGAGCAGAGACGACTCAATATATCTATATATATGAAAATGGATGTTTGTCCATATGAAATCGCATCACTCCACACACACACAACACCGTTCAACCGTCACTATGAAAATTCGTATGTATATGTATTATTTTGTCGAGAAGGTTTTTGTGCAACCCTCTTTTTGTTCCAGCTTCCCACCAGGTGACGCTACAGCATATCAACTTCTGCACCGTTCCATCAATCGCCAAGTTGCCAACAGGGTCGCCAAAAATGATGTCATCGTGGCTCTATTACCAACATTTCGCTATGTTTCTATTGAATCGACATTATAATGTAAGAAATGGCGTTTCTTGCGAATGTTACATATTTAACATAAAATAAATACAACGGGAAATATTATTAATGTATCACACATCAAGATATAAATTATTTACACTATTTTAAGCATTCATTACACAAAATGTGTAACAATGTGTTTCTTTTGATGAGCAGAGATCAGCTTAGAAAGGTGTTTTCAAACTTTCACCCACAAGAGAGTTACTGGGCATTATAAAAAAAATCCTTTTTGTCAGCTATTAGATCTACAGACTTAAAATTTAACTAATAAGTGTTTTTTGTTCAACTGAGATATGCAAAAAACTTTTTTTTTGTGTTTAATTTGCAATTCCGGAAAAAATTAACTCATTAAAAACTTATTTATATCCTTCAATCTGTACTGTTTAATTTTTTAATTCACCAGTGAGAGAAACGGGTATACCCCAGCTAGTTATCAATACAAATCAAATTCTCATGTATAAAGGTTGCCCAAGTGGAAATTGGACATATGCGATTGCGTCAGAATAGTGCTGCTATAGAAGAGCCACCAAACAGGGATCCGAAGGACGGTAGGAGGAGTATACACCGCGTACAATGTTTAACAGTGAAAGCTGTTAGTGGTAAAAGGAAATGAATCGAAAGTAAGGATGCGTCCAGATTGGAACAACGTGCGGTTGTACGGTTTCTGATTGCAGGAGGTGAGTTTAAAGCGGACATCTAGCGACCGATAATGACAGTTTATGGCAAGCACTGTTTAGGCCGAACGTCTGGGAACAGCTGATGTAAAAGTTTTCAAGAAGGGTATCAAACGATGTCGGATCTCCATGACAAGTCCACCCACCCGTCTCACGAAAAACCAACTTTAGAAATATCCTTTGTGAAATGTTATAACACCTACCGTACAGTCAGGATTTATCACCCTGTAACTCCTAGGCTTTTAGGTCACTTTAGTTAGTGTTACATTTGTATTTGGCCGGTGAAATGAAGGATTCTGGTCAGGATTTCCTCAAGAATTGACCCCGTTCTTTCTAGAGTGAAGGCATAGACTTGCTACTGAAACGATGGGACCTGTGTTACAACCCCCAAAGCAATTTTATTTTATTCCAATAGAATAATTTTTTTTGTTAAACTTGTCCTCTATTCATTTGGGCAACTCTTATAATATAAATCTTTCTTCATGCATGTATCATTAAGAATGCAGAACAACACCCAACACTTCGAGATATCAGGGAGCCACGGTAGCCTGGTAATTATGGTCACAAATTCATACCCGGATTGTTTCGTGTTCAAGTCCTGGTGCCACTAAAATCCCTCTATGTAAAGGAGGTCGATGTACGTAAAATCTGTCAAAACTCAAAGTCCTTCCGTTGGGATGGTGTGATAGTTAGGAGAGAGCATGCCAGCTTAGGTATCGTCCTCATCACTTAACCGAGGTTCAAAATTACCAGGTCCGTCACCAACAGCCCTATTGCTTTACGTTGCAACGTTAATACAACTTTCGCTCTCTCACCTTACTGTACGGTGCAGTTTAGTCAGAATTGTGAAACCAAACACTCACTAACACCAAACATCCCCCTTGTGCCACTAAAGAATCACCGTATATAGGGACTAATGTGAGTTAAATTTGTCGGGACTCAAGTGAGCGAGGGAATATTAACGTCGCACTGTTCAGCTACACGAGGGCTTTTGGCGACGGACCACGTAATTTTGAACCATGGTCAAGTGACGTGGACGACACCTGAGCTGGCACCCCCTCTCCTAACTACCACACCACACCAACGGGAGGACGTTTCAGCTCTCGACAGATTTAGCGTGCATCGCTGCCCTATACGGCGGGTCTTTAGTGGTACTGGGCTCTTGTCGAGACTCAGTTATCCCATTGGCGTGGCGAGGAAGATCGGAGAGGAAGGAATCAGCTCAGGTGTACTCCTCGTCAGTTGACCGAGGCTCAAAATATCGAGATCCATAGCATAGACCTAGTGTTGGTTTGAATAAAAAAAAACAGTTCAAGTTCACCTTATATCCAGAAAACAGACATAAGATGAACTTTTTGCATGATAGAGACTTGAATTGGTAATTTAGGGAATGTTTGGCACTGCTTGGCGAATTATTGTCTTAGCACCAATGAAATCAACAGACCAACCATAATTTAACCTTCCAATATCAGGAAATAGGCGAATAAAATTTATTGGACAAATTCCCTGTGCCTCGCATGATTCGATGCTAATCATATAGTTACTAGTATGTATGAATTTCTAGCCATTATTTTTATTATATAATAATAGAGAATAGTCCACAAAAGAGAGAGAGAAATATACTATTGATAAAGGGATCTTAGTAAAAGAAAACTGGTCAGAGTGTATAAATTTTAAAAATTTTTAAAAGCTTTTATGAGCTTTTAAAAAAAGCTTTTATTTTTATGAGTTTTGATAGCCTGATTTGTAGAAAAAGGCTATCAAAAGTCATGGTATCTTTTATTAGCTGGATTGTTGGGGATATAAGTTAGGTTTTAAG
>BMAV01021325.1:33465-43868 GCA_019973955.1 Trichonephila inaurata madagascariensis | reverse complement strand
AAAAAAAAAAAAAATACATTCTGACATAATTAAAAATATAATACACAATTACACTGATATAATACTCTTATAAGTGCATCACTACTGCTCAATGTATTTCATAATTAATTTAACAGTACTAAGTTAAGAACCAGTTTAATATAATTACCAGTGACATTATGTGGGCAGGTCATAAAATTATACATAAAATTGAATACTTTTTTTGATAATTTGTACGGTTTACAATTAAAGTCGTGTTTTAGAGTTACATCAAAGTATATTATAATTGAATTCAATATATTATTACTTTTTGGAGGGGGGAGAGGGTGCGATGAAAATTAGGATTGAATATTGGGTCGCAAGTATAGAAAGGTTGAGAATTACTGTTTTAGGTCATCCTTGTATTTTGATAGTAATTTAAAGTAAATGTGACCGTCATGCATAGCCTTATGTATAGTCATGTATAGCATGCATCTTCTGATGCGACTGCTTCAAATTTATCATGGCGTAAATATTAAAATGTGTTACAATACCTAAAAATAGTGGAGTTTTATCTTTAAGACAAAGAAACTGAAAATACCGTAAACTCCAGAAATTCTCTTCCCGAAATTTTTTCTCAAAAACATGTTTTCATTATATTTTATTAAACTGAATGCAGATTTCTTACGAGAATCCCGTATTAAGGCCTGTAAAGCAGTAATATCGTCATTTTATCGCACTGAATCCGTTTCTACGAGAGATCGAAAGCAGCCAATTGTGCTTTCCGTGCTTGGAATCTCGAGCCAATAAAATGTTTACTGCGTGCCTTGATCTTGTCCTTAATGCTGTCGAGGAAATGAGGTCACTTTTAATGACCAGTGTCCAACCATAAAGCGAAGCTCTGAAAACACGGCTGTTAACACGATCGTGCTTCGAGATTCCCCGGTCATTAGGAAGGACTTTTTACTGGGATGGGTTGCGGTGCCTGAATTTAACAATTGATGGCTGACAGCCTTTTTCGGATCCATTCGGCCTTGGAAAAAGCCTAGAGGATTCATTCGTAAGGGAATGAAAAGAGATTAAAGCAGCTAGTCAAGCTTAGGTTTCTGATTCTCCACAAATGAACAAAGAATTCATTGATTTATATTAGTCACATAATCATCTTTCTGCTATGAGTCCCCTTTTAATTAATGAATCATAAACGTGAACTCTTTCTCTAATACCGTCATCAAATGGAGTTATTTTTGCAATTCCATGCTTCTATCACACAATTTCCTTTTTAGAATCACGACACTTCCAGCAGTCTCTCGCGTGACTTTTTAATTCCATGTCAATTAATATTTTTCACGGCAATCGTAACCTTCAATTGTTCTGCTTTCTTTTCTCATTAAATTTCCTCATTTCCCCTCCCGTTTTTATCACGTTTTCCATAAACTTGCATGTGCCAAATGACTTTTGTGAGTTATTTCTGTCGAATTAGGAATTCGAGTCCCGAAGTTTCATTTCAAGATAGCCAACAGTTAATCAGAGGACTCCTTTGTTAGAACGATCGGAGCAGCCTTACGCATGCCGACACAGCTTCTCCGGGACGGAAGTAGTTCTCTTGAACTCAGCTAAAAGGGGAACGTTGGTTCTGGTTCTATTAACGTCACAGGGATTTGGATCAGAAAAGACTCTCCATCCCTTATCGAATATGTATGATGTTTCTTGATTAGTAGAAAGTCCTGGATGGAGAAAAGGTGTTTCGTGGTAGATCGCTGAAGTGAGGTGATCTGATTGGATGGCAGGGGTAGGCAAAGAGAGGACGTCAGAGTCTAAGAGATGAGCTCCTGAAAATTTCGGCGGGAAAAATTATGTTTGGAATAGGAGCACTGCTATTGGATGGAGACTGGAAATGAGAAAGCTCTCTATTGGCTACCCTGGAGTTGGGGAGATTTTACTGAGGTGAATAAAAAAGCTTGCCTGGTAGATGCAGCAGTAAAAGATTTAAAGTTTATATAAGTAAATGAAAAATAAAAGAGTAAAAAATTAAAATTTAGAGAAACGTTCACCACCGGTGAATGAATAGAACAAATATTAAGAGTTATACGAGTCTGGGAGAATCCTCCTAGAGACCCAGGAAGATTCTCCTAGACTCGTATAACCCTTAATATTCTAAAGAGATAATCTAAACAGACCTTTAGATTACCAGTGAGAGTGTAAACAATAAGATTTAAGTTATTAGTATTAGGAAGGTCATTATAAAAAATTTAATCGCGAGAATTTGTATATAGTTTTTAAATGGCGGAATTTTGAGTTCTCTATAGATATCAGAGTTTCTGGTATAGCTACTTGCCCTGACAATATGTCTTATAATGGAAGTTTGAAACAAGAATTTTCATGTTAGAATTTAGGAACGTTTCCTCTCACCTCAGGTTAAGGAATGTATGTTTCACTTCTCCGGCTTCCATGGTTTGAGAGATTCGCAAGCAATAGTCGCATCTCTCAGAAATAGTTATAAATTTTGTAGAGCTTTGAAAACGGCTGTTTTTTTCCAGTAATATTTTTAATTCTGTGATACGAAAAGTAAATTTATTTTCTGTAATATATTTAAATTCTAAATGAAATTTAAAATGTTTAGTGTAATGTCTTGTAAATTCCAAAGTTAATTTTAAAATTCTTAATTCACTTATGGGCAAGTATAAAATTTCATGTTGTCTAATAACCCTTCTGATAGGCGATCGAGGCCCAAGTGCTCCAAATACAACTCCAGCTAACCGGTGCCACTGGGACAATCGTCATGTAGTGCTTCTGACGCGTGTCAAATCTGTCGAGGCTCAAATTCTGCTCACGTTGATGTGGAAGTTTGGAAAGCGAGGTGCCAGCTCATGTGTCGTTTTCGTCACTTAAAAGTGGTTTAAAATTACGAAGCCCTTCTACATTAGCATTTGTATTGCTTGACCTTAATAAACATTCAATCAAGACATATGTGTTTGGTTTCTTCAGCTGAAGAATCCATCATTTTCAGGTAAATTTATCAATTATAAATTGATGTGAAATGTATATTATATGAAATGATGGGAGAGGGGGTGCATGATTGAGTTGACATATATTTATAAAGAAACAATATATTCACAAATCATAAAGGCAGCAGCTGCAACAAGAAAACACCGGAGAGAAACTTATGACGGACAAAAACGTTCCCTCGCTCCAAAAGCCCACAGTTTAATATTATAAAGTAAGAAACTACTAGAATGTTCTAAGATAACAAATTATATGTTTTCTAGCCAGTTGATCGGATCCGCGCAGTAGAGGATGCAATATCGCATCAATTTACTAAAAAGTCCCGTTAAGCCGGTAATTAAAAATAATTAAGGATAGCCAGATGCCTTGAAGTCTTCATTATTAAAATGAAGTAGAGAAGAGTTTCTCAAGATAATTGGAAAAGAAACTCTATTATTTTCAGTCTCAAATTGAGGTTGAGGTCATGTTGCAATACATTTCGTGCCTAAAAAAATAAAGTGAACTAAAATAATGCTTCTAATTAAATGTGTTGAGAACGGAATTATTAATCGTTAGTTGTGAGTCCGGCTTTTCAACGGACGCACTTGCGCAATTATTACCACAATATGCTTTTTTTACTGTTTTAAATTCATTGTTTATTAACGTCGTATACTTGTAGTGGTTAGAACCCGCGACCTTCGGGTTCGTAGCCTAGTAACTTATCCACTAGACAAAAGTGATCACCTTTGTCCGGAAGCTGTTACTAGCTTATTTAGATATTAGCTTATTTATTTAGATATACTTTTAAGTTATACAAGTGCTATTCGCGTCAGACGTAATTTTGAATCATGGTCACAAGTAACAAGGGCGACACCAGAGCTGCTTCTCCACACACCTTTCCAAATTTCCCGGGCCAACTTTGAAACTCGACAGATTAAAGATGCATCAGTTCTTTTCCGCTGTGGGTTTTCAGTAGCATTTGTATACGAGCCCACGATTCTGAAGACCTACGCCAGCTACGAGTTCGCCATCATGATTACTCCGTCACGTGTCCATATAAAAGAAAAGCCAAAAGGCCAAACAGAAAGACCATTGCTAATCCGTTATCCATTCCTTTTTTCAATTCCTTTATTATTATAGTTCACACCCTCCATAATAATATTTATTTATATATCTTGTTCAAATTTTCAATCGTTAATAAAATATTTTTTACTCAATTACTAAAGATAAAATACATTTTTTAAACTTGTAGTGGATGACACTTGATGCTAATACAGTTTTTTCAAATATTAATTCATTAATTAAATTTAATAAATTATGGTTTATAAGAGATATATTTCAATGGATATTATTTCTCTAGATGGCGGCACCATTGGATAAAACAGTGTTTGTTAAATTTGTGATGAAGATTTAATGTTTATAACCTGAATAATCATATGCTACTAGTTAGACTTCAGCATCCCCTTAACACATGTTATAAGATAAATTCTTACCTATTATATTCAACTTTTATTAAAAGATGTAATTGCAAATGCAATGTGATTAAAAAGTTTTTTATGTTAATTTATAAAAGGTGTTTAGCCATTTAATATTGTTATTCTGACATATGTATATACATATTTATATTAATTTGAATTATTTAATAAAAAGTAACTAAAATAAAATTTTCTTTGTTGACCTAATTAGGAATTGACTTTAAAACTTTTTTTATTACTTGTTTCGAATTGAGAACTGGAGTTAATTCAGTATTTTGGTAATTTTACGTATTACTTTGTTTCACATTCGTAAAGTTTGTCATGCAAATAAAAGGGAATTCGATTCGCGCTTCCCTTTCTCTTACAGTGCAGATTTCTGGCAAAGTTGAGAAGGGTGGGTAACCATGAGCATTTAAAACAAGATAGAATCGACACACGATTCTCGACAGGGACAGTTCCATCGGTCTTGACGTCTCGGAGACGTCATAGTGTACAATGGCACATGAATTAAATGATGCCTTCTAGATATCATCATATATCAAGGTGTTAAGGCGTGCCTATTTTTTGCAAATCTTCTTCAATGGCTCGGGTGGCATTGACTTACAAGAATTTTCCTTCGGGTCACTTTTTTTGGCCATGATCTTCCAATTAGTCACTCTTAGGGTGAGTCATCAATTAGTCACTCTCTCACGAAATCCCTTTCTAGGTAATCAACCCACCTAAAGGGGTCTCTCCCTAGTTTTTGCTCCAATCGACTTGGCCAAAAGCATTTTCTGTGTTGAACATTTTTTGTTCATTCTAATAACGTAAACAGCCCGGATTTTTATGTGTTTGGCAACATCCGATTTCTTGAAGGTATAGTAGGAGTTTGAGCGTCTGTACCAAATGCCATGAACTTGAGTTCTTTCGAAAAAGGCTCTCTCAAAAACACCAAGAGTAGTTTCATCATTTTCTGATGACTATATTTTGCTAATAGTTTTTTTTTTTCATTTTGCAATTATCTTTATTTATTTTATAATTACATATTATAGATTCATGAGTGCATTATATCGATTCACTTTACATGGTTACATACTTTACTAGTTGGTTTTCCCCGTTATTCGCACGGGTGAGTTAAAATTTAAACAATACAGATTGAAGGATACAGAAGTTTTTAATGAGTTAATTTTATGTAAATTGCAAATTAAACAAACAAAAAAAAAGGCTTTTTTTGCATATCTAGTTGAACAAAAAAAAACCATACTTGTTAAATTTTAAGTCTGTAGATCTAATAACTAATAAAAAAGATTTTTTTATATTTATAACGCCCCGTAACTCTCATGTGGATCAATTTTTATAAACACCTTTCTAAGCTAACCTCTGTTTAGTAAAAGTAACACATTTTTACACATTCTGTATAATGAACACTTAAAATAGTGTAAATAATTTATATCTGGATGTGTAATACGCTAATATTACATTCTGTTGTATTTATTTTATGTTAAATTTGTAATATTCGCAAGCAACGCCGTTCCTTACACCATAATGGCGATTTAAAAGAAACAGAGCGAAATGTTGGCGATAGAACCAAATGGACATCATTTTTGGCGACCCTGTTGGCAATTTGGAGGTGTATTGAACGGTGCAGAAGTTGATATGCTGTAGCGCTATCTGGTTGAGAGCTGCAACAAAGAACAAAAACCTTCTCCTCAAAAAAATACGTATACATGCCAATTTTCATAGTCATCGATTGAATGGTGTTGGAGTGATGCGATTCCATTTTTCCAAGCATCCATTTATATATATATATAGTAATATAAAATAACAGTGAAGAAGTACTAGAACCTACAGTGCTAAAGCAGGAAGAAATTGGAATTCACCAGACATAACAAATGTAGATACAAAAAAATCATTAGACTAAACTGGAGACCTATTAGGATTTCTAAAGCTGTCGCTGAATTAGGCCAGCGAAATAGGGTTAGCAATGCTTTACGGATCCTACCTTCCCCGTTCAGCAGAAACTTTCGACATAATAGGAAAAAAAAACACCTAGTTGAAAAGTTAAGCCTAATACAACACGTGGAAGAAAAATCTGATAATATATTAAAACGAAGCTAAGAAAATAGAACAATAATGAATGTCACAAGGAGAGGAATAAAAAATAAATAAATAAATAAAATAAAAAATTTAAAAAATTAAAAATAAAAACTTACGTGTAAAATAATTACTGGAAATCGAAAATTCAACCTTCCATAATAAGTTCCCTACCCGAAATGATGTAAAAAATTGGAAAGACTATTCGAGAAGAATATATATATATATATATATATATACGTATATTTTACCCAGTTGAGGAAAATATTGTTCTTGCTTTTTTGTTATAATGAATTATCTTTCATTTGGAAAAGTACGAAATTACTACTTTTGCAGAAAGATGTTTTGAATTTAAAAAATTATTTTCAGTCATATTTAATTAAAATAATATTTTAATGTAGAACACATACATTGTATATAGAAAATAACATATTAAAAAATTAGATCTTTAAGGGTATATAAGTTTTTGTTTTATGCCATTACAATCTTTAAATGCATTTTCTCAGACTTTCAGTTTTGAAGGTATTAGTGTTTTCTAATCCATAAGGCTTTTTTTTCTGTTCTTCATAGGGCCCTGTGAAAGTTGTTGTATCTACTTCCAAACGTATGTTCTTTGAAAGTTAGTACGGATTCAGGGCTGAGATCACTGGTTGTTTTTTTTTAAATGCTAAGGTTGCTTTTTTAAAAATTTTCGTGTTTTTTCCAGTTTTTTCTAGAAAAATAATTATTAAAAATTTACTAAGAAATCAATTTTCAAATCCGTACTAACTTTTGTTTGAAGTAAACTAAAAAACATAAATAACTTAAAAGGATTAAAAAATTTTAAAAATTGAGCATTTTATAAGGGTTTGAAGAAACTTCAAAAATTCCAAATTTTTAAAAGTACGGAAAAAAAATCACTATGTCATAAAACAAGCCACTCGCGCTACAGTAGTTTTACCATGCAGGATCCAAAGATACATGTTATTTTGTTTGGAAACTTATGAGAACCAAAAGTCCGCGTTGCTTCTCCATTACGAATCAACCCCACTGCATCAAATCCAACTTGAGAATCAATATCCACGTCTTAGAATTGAGGGCTCTCAAACCTTTCAAACTTGTCACGGATTGTTTTTATTATCATAGACACATTGATTGTAATCTAAGCCTTCGACTTTTCTGAAGAAAATTGAATTCATCATCCGCCAAGTATTAAAGTAATATATGGGGGAAAAAAGAATCTCGTGTCCAAGTGTTGAGGTCCTCTGTTGTGCGGTGACATTTCCCTAAATGAGTGACTCGTGGCTTTATTGGATCAACAAATTAAGTTAATGGAAGAGCGAAGGGAGCCGCCTTCTGTTATGAAGCGATACATCAAAAGCAAACAATGAAGCGGGAATTGTTGCTTCTAAATAAGGTTACTACGTCAACTTTGTCCTCTCACGTAATTCCTCATGACGTATTAATAGATTTGAGATGGACTCGCTGGATGGAGTTTTATTAGGCAATATGGAACGGTTTTTCATGAAATATTAATTAATATTTAGATGAAAGGATATTGCAGAATGAAGCAAAATATTGATAATGTTCCCACAGAATATTTTAATTCAAATGTTACAGCTCGAAAGCTGCTAATGTGCAGATTTACCAAAATTGATTCATTGTATCAGCTTGTGTTGATTGTTTGACTGTATTAACTCTGGATTCTTTAGATATTAAAAACTAAGCAATTTAAGAGTACAGAAAAGTTGCTGTTGCTCCACTAAAGATTGTATTTTCATTTTAACGAATGCTTAGCAAGTAATGTGCAGATTAACGAATGTCTAGAACAGTGTTTCTTAGACTTTTGATACGTATGTACCTCTTCTATAATTTTCGTAACACTGAATACTCCTCGTAAAAAAATAGATGTATTTTAATAACAATCAATATATTTTTTTATTCTTTTTTTTTTCGTTACATACACAAAATAATAAGAGAGGAGAAAGGAGATTATTCATAATAAAACATAAGTAAAAGTTACATCATAAATAACATTTATTCGGATTAATGAGAAGGATAAAATTGTTTGCGATGAAATGACAGATCGTCACCATTTGGTTCCCTGGTTGTGTTAATTTTAATCTGAGATACGGCTCCATGTCCAATAGTCTGTTTTTTTCGACTTAATGTCTGCGAATTAAGTCGAAAAAAACTTGCCTTCCTCAACTACACATAAATATGAAGTTGGAAAAGGCAAGATGTATTTCAGAACTTTTTCTGTTAAAACCGGATACACATGTTGCATTTGTAACCAGAATGATGTTAAAGCACTCTTTATTTTACTTTTCAAGAATCCGTCTGAAGCCAATCCGTTTGAAGAATTACTTTTCTCCCGCTTGCAACAAATCTTCTGGCATGAATGTTGTGTTAATGTTAAACGGATATCTTAGCTTTCAATATTTTTAGATCGTAGAATTAGGCACTGCTAAGCACAGTGCAGTGTATATATCCACCAAACGGTGCCACGCGTACCCTCACCAAACTCTTTCCGTACCCCTGGAGGTACGCGTACCACGGTTTGGAAAATACTAATCTAGAAAGTAATTCGCAGGTAATCTATGTAATATGAGAAATGAAACAATTTTCCCCATAACAACAGACCACCCTAGTTAATGCGTAGATTAACTGATTTCTGCACTTTAGCGGTGACACACATGTGGCTACATTTGGGGGAAATGATGAAAATGCGACAGATTATGTGTGCGAAAAAATATAATGAATCTGTGTGCGTAACATTTAATATAACCGCGCGACTCTGAGGAATACTTAAATCATTTTGTGGATTAGGGATTCCGTAAGGTTATTTTACTCTAAGTGAAGCTTTAATCAGAATTTTCTTAGATTTATAACAAACGGACATGGTAGCCGAATTATCATGTTCGCGAACGCATGCCTAACGTTGTTTCAAATCCTAATGTTCCTAAAAATGTTTCCTAATGTTACTGCCACGTACAGAGGCTCATGTACGTTAAGGTATCCGACTACGTTCGGAACCATGATTTTGTAAAAGCGTGTAAATGGATAACATATATATTTAGTGCCACTTAGATTAGAATACGTGTATAAAATTGTGTTTAGAGTATTATATTATAATAAAAAATTAGTTAAATACAATATTTTGACAAAAAAATAACAAAGAATAATCTAATTACAAAAAATTCTTCTTATACGAAAAATGCTTCTATAATAATAATACTTGGCCTTATATAGCTCAGACCTCTGTACATAGCCCGAAATAAGATTTTTGAAGTATATAATTTAGAAGTGGATTTATCCATATTTTATAGTATAACAGAAGGAAAAATTATTAGAAAAAAACCACCGACGATTATTTCAATTGGCAGTAACTCTGAAAATAATGCGAATTTTTCAAAACTCCCTAGTCCAGGCCCTCTGGAGAAGTCTTTTCTTCACATAAGCAAAATATTATTATTTTAGAAGCATTTTGTATGAAAGGAGAACATTTTGAAAATAAGTTATTTTTTCATTTTTTTTTGCCAAAATATTACATTTAAATAATTTTTTTTGACATAATTCCCTTATATATATAAAACAATTTTATACACATATTCTAATCTAAGTGACACTTAATTCCAAGAAAATGATCCATTTATGCACTTTTTTAAAATCACGGTTCCGAGCGTATTCGGATACCTTAAGACCGAGAGTCATCCTGCCGACTTAAACCGAATGTTTGGAGCGTGAAGTGCCATCTCAAGCTTCGTCTTCGTCACTTGATAGTGTTTCAAAATTCAGAGGTCCGCCCCCAATATTTTTCCTATTGCTTCAAAATTGACTTTTTATTAAAGCCACACTCTCTATAGCAACGCGTGTGCTGTTGGCGACGAATTTCGTAATTTTAAATCTTGATCAAATGAAGAGGACAACACCTGA
>BMAV01021325.1:6412-20647 GCA_019973955.1 Trichonephila inaurata madagascariensis | reverse complement strand
TGAACTTGTTTTATTTACTATCAATTAATATTTGTTTATAGTTGAACGTTTTCGACTTTTATTCCGTTGACTATTTTGCCATTCGCTTCTCTTGGTGACTCGGCTCGCGTTTGGTTCATATTGGCGATATTTGCGTCCGGCTAACGGAAAACTAACGAACTTTCTTTTTCCATCCGTCGCCCGGCAAACTTTTTCTCACCTCGAAACTCAGGTATGATGGTGTGTGCCCCATTTACTCTGTACATTCGTGGCAGATTCAAAGTCAATAAACGATGCTACAACTTGCACTTGTTCTTGCGAAGAAGCCATTTTGAAACGGGAATATTGAAAAATGTGAGCGTTGCGCCATCTAGTTTGCTTTTAATTCAACTGAAACTTTAATCTTTTCTTTAAGGAACATAAAAAAACCGTAAATGAAAATATTTCTTTATTATTAATTAATATTTGAAAGTGTTGACATCTTATATATGAATGTATAATGTTAATGGTATAAAAAGTTAAGTAAAAAGTGAGGAGAATAGTAATATTCTAAATTTACTCGAATGTCATTTGTACATGTTATAGAAACTAATTTTAAAAAAGGGGGGATGAAGTTTTTCCATTCTCTCTCTTATGATGTAAAAAGATACAATTCTTCATCAACGACACCCCTCTCGAACCATTATTTAGAACAGAGCTAACTTTCGCAGAGCGCAAAGTAAGTGCTTCGAAGTTTTAATAGCGGTGGAGATCGATAGCCCGAGTCACGCAATAGTTAGCCTTGGTTTTGAATCTCGTCATTATTTAGAAAGTTTCGCTGCTGGAATTGTTTTTAGGCCGAATCCATTCTTCATCGCTTTTTCTTTTTCTTTTTGGAGAGGGAGCATCATTTCTCTCATTTCATTTCATTTCGCTCGGTAAACCAAATTTATCAAACGCTACTTAAACGTGTGAATGAGGACGAAAATTAAGACTGGCAGTTTTTGATAAATTTTGGTTGGTTTGATTTCATTTACGTCACGTTAGTCTTTAGAACAGTGATTGATTTTTTAATTGAATTGATAGATGGATCGTATTGTACGTCTTATTTTGTGAGAAACTGTGGTATTTCATTTCGTATAACAATGGCGAAGAATCTACAGCGCGAGATAAACGTAAATTCATTTCTTGCACTATATTCTAAATATAATAAGGGTACTTTCTTTAATGTAAAGATTAATTTAGAAAACGAGAAAAACTAAGAACAATTCTGTAATAACTGAAAGGTTAAATAAGAGAAATGTTCTATCCTGCAAATTAATTTAATAGAACTTCAAAAAAATATATTAAAGACGGGAATGGTTTGCCGTAGAGATTCAAGGAGGATGTTGTACGTTAAATATATCGAGGCTCAAACGTCCTCCAGTTGGTGTGGTGTAAGAGTTAGGAGAGGGGGTGCCAGCTCAGGTGTCGTTCTCGTCACTTGACCGTGGTTTAAAAAACCCGTCACCAAGATCCCTCGTGTAGCTGAATAGTGCAATGTTAATATTCACTCATTCACTCAAGCAGAATGTTCAAGAGACGAGGATGTCCCTCGATGTAATCGCAGTAGGGTCACAAACTCATGGCTGGCGTTATTTCCGTGGAGTCGTGGCTTTGAGTCCTCGTGCCATAAAAAAAACCTAACAAGTAGATGTGTGGAAGCGCTTTAAATCTGTAGAGCTCAAAATACTCACGTATGGTGTGGAAATTCAGAGAGTGGGATGCCAGCTTAGGTGTCATCCTCGTCGCTTGACCGTGGCTCAAAATTAAGAGATCCATCCCCAATAGCCTTAGAGTAGCTTCAATGCAAAATAAATGATGGCATGCAAGAGCCCCATTATTCCGTTTTGCAGCTTTTTGTGAGTTCAAGACTCGAACTTGTGACGCAACTTGAGCATCACCACTTCTAAAGCTTTCGACGAGAAACACTGATCTAAAAAATGCATTTACAGTCATTAACCAGATGCACAATAGGATGGGCTGGTTTCAATTTACGACACAATTTTCTAGGAAATATACGTATGTTATTATCGAGTAACGAGAACAACAATTGAGCTGATATCAATCCAAGAATAAACTCTTAGGCTCCTTGAAATTGAACATGCATCATCCCGGGTATTTCCTCCAATGTGTGTGTGTGTGTGAATGGGTCTTCAGAGAACCATCTACTTCTGTCTAAGTGTGATAAGTACGACTTAAAAATAGTAAACAGTAACTTTTTGTTATTACAAATATATTAACTAAATTTTTTTTTAATGTACCATGTTTTTATAACGGGCTAAAAAGCATGATTTTTGTTTTCGTCGTTTTCTTTTTTCTCTCCTCATTTTCATTTTGTTTTGTTTTTTTCTTCTTTTTTCACATTTTCATGCACTGTCACTTACTTCTAAGCTACGGTCCAAATTTTTCAAGTCTCTAGCTCATCCAGAAGTTAGTTTAAAATCAATTACAAAATTCCACCCGAACAGACAAGAAAGCGAGTTAGTAAAAACATGGTAATTAATAATTATTTTATTTATTTAAATGATTTCTTATTAAAATAACGACTAATTGGTAATTGGTAATTTATATTTAGAATAAATATATAAAATAGGTTTGTTTTTTTAAATTTCTTTTTCATATTTTGCTTAAATACAACGAACTGCTTCGAGTTAGTTGTAAAACTGCACTCAAAGAATTACTATTGTGGTTAGCTCAAACAACTTTAATTCGTCATTTCTAAATTCAAACTCCTTCAATTGAGCACAGTTACAATACATGAAACAGTTAATAATAAACAATAATGAGAGGTTTTCTCGCGTGACTAATTACATCTGCTTTCTTCGCCTAGCTGGCAGGCTGACTGGTTAAGTGTTCACATGATCAAAAGAGTACGCACTATTGTCAATAAAACGATTTTTTGAAAGCGAGTTAATAAAAAAAAACATGATAGCCTGGGGACCCTCTTTGACCCCAGAGCCACGAAATTGAATACATAGACACAACTCGAACTGTGCTTTCAACAGGTGGTCTTTATTCGTGTAAATTCGTGTAAGTTCCGGCGTCACGGAGCCCCTGTCGAAATCGGGGCCCGGGTAACTTCTTTTTTCACATTTTCATGCATTGTCATCCACTTCTGAGCTATGGTCCAAATTTCAAGTCTCTAGCTCATCGGGAATTTAGTTTAAAATCAGTTACAAAATTCCACCCGGAAAAACAAGAAAGCGAGTTATTAAAAACATGGTAAAAAGGCACATAAAATGTTGCTTTTATAGTTCAATTGTACAACCAAGATTCAAATAGGCTTAGTGAAATAGTAATTAATCGTATTGGTGACTGCTACTTATAAAAATGATTCAATCTTTTAATTTACCTTAAAATTCAATGAGGGTAGAACATTTTCTTGGATGAGGAGAGAGAGCGATTGTTTCTTGAAATGATGTATTTTCCCCTATGCATAAAGAAATGTTTTTATCTGATAATTATAATTGTTTCTGTTCTCAAGAAAACTACCATAGTTAAAGAAACTTAACCTTGTTCAGAAGAAATAAAACTGAAGTTCGCGGAATTTGTGCGATTCAAATTAAAAATAAACGAATTAAAGCCTTGTTAACTTTATATCATCTTCTGAGTCGTTCATTACAGGAAAAGATTTATCTCAACTGTGATCCATTAACTTCTCTGTTATTTGAGTGTTTCTCATTTTAGCCGGTCTCGAAAATCTTAAGCAAAGACAATAATCCGTCTCATAATTCTCAACCATGATCAATTGTCGGGAATTCATTCTCTGCAATTACTTCTAGGGGAGTACGAGACACGACAAATTTAAAATGCACATTAACCCCGTACATGCTGATCTTAAGATGACAAAGCTCAACCTGACAGTTATGTCCTGTATTCTGTCACGTAATTCTATTTTACGAACATAACTGTTGAAATGGTTTATTTACTTACACATCCATAGAATTTTCATCGCGGAGAATATATCTCTTCCATTGCATTAACAAAACAGAATTTAAAGATGCATAAATTAATGGATTTTAGATGTGGATATTAAATTAATTTGCCAGGAACTAAGCAGAAGTTAAGGGTTCTTTTGGAAGAGGAATATCTTTATTTGGTTTTAAACATTTTTATTAAATCCTTACCTAATTCTTTTTATCAAATAGTAAAATAAATAATCAATTTTTTTTATGTTAATGAAAAAGTTTAGAAAAATTGGAACAATTTTTTTTATTAATATTAATAACATACATATTAATATATATTTTAATATTGAATACAAATCACAGAACTCCAGTGATGTAATTAAATTAAAATGCTTCCATTACATAAGTGTAATGTTTTTTACTAATTATTTTTATGAATACTTAGTTATCAAAAATAATAAGTGAAAGCGAAAATTCAAATTTTGTTTCCTGGAAAATCGTATTTTAAGTTAAAAAATATTTGAAGACGCAGAAGAGACATATTCATTAAAATGAAAAAAAAAAATCATTAGTTTTAAATGCATAACATTGTGGAACACTCTGTGAAGAGACACTATTTAATTTCGCTAATTATTTTGTGGTAATTAAAAATGTCTGGTAATCGTATCACATTACTGTGAAGAATTAAAAAAAAAACTACACTAAAATTGAATCTAAGAAACCAACATTCAGTTAAATTATGTAGCGTTTCCTCCATAAATTGGTTCTTCATCACGAAGAATTGGTATAGTAAATCCTTAAAGCATTTTATCCCGTAAAGACAAGTAGCGCAATAAGAATACTCAGAACATTTAAAAAGGATTAACTTAAATCAAAACAAACATTCCAATATTCCCTATTGAAAAAATTTCTAATTAAGAGTAGTTGAAATGTACAATAATACTGAAAAAGAATGAAAAAGTGTTTGAAAAATAGATTATAAAATACGATTATTTTAATCAATAAATTTTTAATTAAGTGACCATACTTACTATTTAAAATCAAGATTTTAATATAATTTTAAAAACTATATATTTCATTAACTGACACTTATATTTCAAATGCAGACGCAGTATTTTTTCTGTTACTAGTAGATACCATATTGGAACCGTCTCAAGGAGGGACATCTGAAAAGGTTTAATGCCTAAGTACAAAATATGTTGTTTTTTTTAATTTGATTAAAATTCCAACACTGAAATATTTATTTAGATTTAAAATTTATATAAAATTAGAACATAAATTTTAAAAATACGATGGGGGGGGGGAGGATTTGCACCATAACATTAAGCTTATTTGAGCACAATGGCCAAGGAAGCCTAATGAAAAAATACATTGGAAGTCTCGAATGAACATCACAGGCACACAATCGCCATCAAATTCTGACTAATGTGTGTTAATCCTAATTTTAATAATTTATCGCATTCTTCATTACGTATAAATTTGAATAATGCAATAATCTATATATGCAAGAAAAAAATTTCAAGTTTTTTTTCGTAAATTTTACTTTTATAAGAACTTCGGAACAATTTTATCATTCTTAAAAATTATCTTTTAAAATTAAGGTGATAGAACTCAAACTAGAGTCATGATACCACTGAAGGACGCGTTGTGTAAAAGAACTGATACACACGTCAAATCTGTCGAGGCTGGAAATCCGCACATTGGCGTGCTGTGTAAATTAAGACAGGGGAGAGTGCCAGTTCAGGCGACGTGCCTGTCATTTCACCTCGGTTCAGAGTTATGAGTTCATAGCCTGCACACATCGCTTTAAAGTAAGACTGATAAACATTCTCTCTCTCATTCGCTTTGAAATCACTCAAAAACAAGTAATATATATATAAAAAAAAATTAAGTCAATTCCCAATTCCTACTGAGGTCAACAAAGAATTTTTTTTTATTTTAGTTAATTAAATTCAATTAATGAATTAATATTTGAAAAAGAAACTGATGTTACATGAAGTGTCATTCACTATAAGTTTTAAAAAAATATATTTGAACTTCGGTGGATGAATAAAAAAAATAAGTATTTGAAGAAAAGTATACCAAGAAAAAATTCATTAGATAAACTTACAAGCGCCATCTGTTGCAGCTAGTTCTAACTTCGTCAGAAATGTGACACAGAATAAACTTAAAATTAAAAATAAATTTAATTAATGAATTAATATTTGAAAAAACTGTATTAGCATCAAGTGTCATCCACTACAAGTTTTAGAAAATGTACTTGAACTTGAGTGGATAAATAAAAAGTATTTTATTGACAATTGAAAATTTGAACAAGAATTAAAAATAAATATATATAGGGAGAGTGAACTATAATAGTAGGAATTTGAATAAATGATGTTTCACAAAAGTCAACAAAATACTTTCAACATTATGTGGAAGATTTTTCTACATGTCTCGCGTATCTAACCATCATATAACATACTAATATTAATTTCTTATTTATACTTTTGATAAGTGCCAGTAAAAGAGTGACTGTGTGTTCGATGCAACATCTTTAAAAAAATAAGTGGCTACGACATTTGAATCAGTTGCTACGGAAACAACGGCACGTGCTGTTTTGAGAATGAAAGGTTTCTCTCTCCATCGGACATAAAAATAATCCTTCCGCAGATCCTGAGCGTAACTTACAACTTCCGCCCTCACACAGCCAATGAAGGCTGCGAAGAACAACACGTGCCCATTAGCAGCCCATCCGTCTCCAGAGCTTTTAAAATCTCGTATTTTAGAAGATTCGCTCGCTCCTCCAGCTTTTCTCGAAGGATTTTCCTTTCAATCTCCCATAAAAGGATTACTCAACTTCCCATTTACGAAAGGAGAATTAAAAGTCAAATTCTGAGTGAACTTTCACTCCCTTTTAAAATTTTACGGAATCTTATTTTTTTAGATAATGGAACATTTCAGAACTAAGTTGTATTATTTGAAAACATTAAGGTATATCAAATCTAGGAAAATAAATTACTGTTCTGTACTTGGAATGAATTCCTTGTACATTTTCTTAAAACTACACAAAAAAGTAGATGTGTCAAACTCGTGGGCTGCATATGGCCTGCAACGAACATTTTTGTGGCCCAGCCAATATATCGGAGCACAATAATGTACAATCTTTGCAATAGTGAAACATTAATAAATCTTGAGATGATACTGCATCGTACGAAAAATACGCAGAAAAAAAATTCAAATCTTAGAACTGAATTTCAAACAAGATTTAAATTCTCTGGAACACAAATTTTGTGTGTTTTCTTCGATTTTCTCAAAAATATACTCAGTACCCAGCCATATGCAAAAGGAGGTGATCGAGATTCGTTACAAATTCAAATTTTATAACAAAATTCATTGACGTGGATGTGCCTGAATTTTACAATATTTATCAGCCACGTTTGAAAATACTGGAAAATTCGCATATAAAATTATTTCCATGTTTGGAAGTACTTATCAGTGCGAGTAGTTATTTTCAGCTATGAAAGGAAACATGTCTTCAGTTGGAAATAGTATTAATGACGCTCACTATTGTATGACGGTCAGTTTTGGAAGTAATTGCTGCGAACAAAATTTCTCCCGAAACAGGAAAGATAGTAGCAGAGAACAGTTGTCAACTGTCAGGATGTAATAAACATGAAACTTTTCTTACTCTTTTATATATGTTTATATTATAATGTTCTATTCGAAATAAACCTACGTTTCTATGAATATTGATTTTTTTTGCAGCCCACCTAAAATTAAACCTTGTTTGTTTAGCCCAAGTTAATCTCTGACACCCTTTCAGTACAGTTTTAGCAACTAAGTTGAAAATATAAACCCCAATGGCTATTGTTAGCAAAACTTGTGACTTTCAACTCGATTTTTATTAATGTCATTCTAAGACTAAACAATTAATAAAAGACAAAAAACTCTTCCTTTTCAATCATAACAGAATTTAAAGGAGAGAGTTTGGATTGGAAAACATCATGCAAGAAATATGAAACTCAGCATGGCTTAAAATGCTGAAGTATGAGTAATTTTAAAAACTTTCAGCGTTTTTTAAAAATCGTTTTTGTTGCTTAACCCCCCTAACGTGCACGATCGAGTTCATTCGATCAAGGCTAAGCTGGCTAAAATGTACACTCGAGATAATTCGAGTGGAGTCGTATTTTAAGCTCCTTTAATTTTCATGCCCGAATATGAGCGATCGCCGTCTTCACTCGAGAGACCAACTGCGAACCGTCGTCGTGATTTCGTAAATTTAGGATAAAGTATATAGTAAATTTGGATAAATATTATAAAAAAGTATTATTTCATTTGACATATATCAGCATTTGAAACTCGCATGTTTCGAATTATGTAAGAAAATTGAAGTGAAAGAAAATTCAGATTTTAGAGGCAAATTATAGTGTAGACTTATATTAAGTCATTATAGCGATTAAAATATTAAAGTCACACTGTAAAGCTACACGACGGTTATTAGTGATGGACCTCGTCATTTTGAACCACGAACAAGTGACGAGGACGACACCTAAGCTAGTACCCCTCTCTTCTAACTTCCACACCACACCAATGGGAGGACGTTTGAACTTCGATAGAGTTAATGAGCATTGGCCCCCTCTGCATGGCGGGTCTTCAGCAGCACTAGGGTCGAACTCATGACACGCCAGCCACGAGTCCGTGACATTGACCAGTAAGTTTCTGCACCCACTAATCTAATGCAAGAGAGAGATGACAATGAAAAAAAATCACCTGACATTTCAATGTGTTCAAGATAAATTTTTTTCCATATTTCATAATGAGAAGCAAGATAAAAATTTAATGACAAGTCAATTTTTTTCGGAGACGTCAGGGCAGCTCATAATCGAATTCTTCCTTCAGATTTGTAGCAGATAGTAATGTTTACCAATTAGGGTCGGTTACTAACGACCCCTCCCTACGAGCTTTATGACAAATCGATGTAAAAATAAAACCGCTAACAATCACTTAAGATCTATGCTATTAGCATTCTGTGGTAATCGTTTTTTCCTTGACATCTTTACCTGGGATCCCACGATTAAAGGTAATAGATGGCTACGCTTCCCCCAGTTGTGTTGTGGACTCACGAATTATGTAAGGGTGTCGGAATATGACACAGCGATTAATCATCATAGACTCATTCTATGGTCTTTTCGTGTGCGTCGGAATATCTGATTACTTTTAATGCCATTTCCGAAATATTTTATTTCCTTACATCAAGATAAGCCCGATGTAAAAATGAATTGTCATACGAGACCAGATTTAGAGAACATTTTCGTCTCACTCTTCAGCTACTAGAGGGCTGTTGGCGACGGACCTCTTAATTTTGAACCACAATCAAGTGACGAAGATGACACTTGAGCTGGCACCCCTCCTCTCCTAACTTCCACATAAAAAAAGGACGTTTGAGCTCTCGACAGATTTAACGTGCATCGCTCCTCTATACGGCGGGTCTTTAGTGGTACTGGGCTCGAGCTCACGACACGCCGGCCATGAATCCGTTACCTTGACCACTAGGCTAACGCGGCCACTGTCATACGAAATCAAAAAGGGTAATTGTTATAAAAACATGCAATTAATTCGGATTGTTACGAATTTTGGGTAATTAGTGCTTAATTTTTTATTATATTGTACATATTTTAAATCTGCATGTTTAATAAATTAATATTACTTTTTGTTGCATTTATTAATGATAAAAGTAGTAATATTCGCAAGAAACGCTGTCCATTGCAATATAGTGGCATTTCAATGGGAATTTGGCAAAATATTGGAAATACAACCAAGTTGGCATCATTTCTGGCAACCCTATGGAGGCATTTTGAAATTTCTTGAGAAGACTATGACGTCATGGCCTAGGACATCATAGTCTTCGAGAAAGAAGTTGAAGGTAGACTTTATACCGCGGTCGTTTCCTGAAACTGAGTTTGCTCTACTTCAGCTGTTGAAGTGTTCACTTCGTTGCGTTTGAATTCGACCGAGTGGTTGCCTGGGGATAGTTTTTATCATTACGTACGATAAAAGAGATGTTAAAAATGATATCAGCCAATCGTGTACGAGAGGGACTCTCCAAATAGATTTTGCTTTAGCACTGTGAATAGAAAAGATTCCGAATGTGAAAAATTCTTAAGAGGGTGGTAGAAGGAGTAATACTTCTCTCTTTTGCAAACCACCATCTCATTTCCGAAGACTACAACGTGGGAGGAAATCCATCGAATATAAACTCTGCTTTTCTGTGAAAGCTCTGAACATGTGTCGTTGCATATGTAATCATTGCAATATCATGCAATGTACTATACCTTGCTTCCAACTATATCAGACAAAAGAAAATTTTGAGTATTTTTTTAAACAAATATTACAACAACAAATATGTATAGTAACTATTTTTGCTGATTAAAAAATATGTCTTTTTCAGAACAGAAATCCGAAAAAAAAAAAGATAAAACAAGTCGATGTACGCGGAAGATTGCAATATTCGGCTCTTATCTGAAAGGTGAATCTTAAATCCGAAATTAAAATTAAAATTTTGAATGGATTTTATACATATTTTTATTTTTGGCCAAAACAAGGGTCTGAAATGTGTTTTCTTAGTTAAAAAAAAGTCGTTTTGCCGGGGTATTTTCAAAATAAGTATGCGTTTTTTAATAAGTGCTTTTAATTAATGAATTTCATATAAAAGTGGCCTTTGGTGAATTTATATAGAGCCACTTTAAATGATATGGTATTATACTGAAAACAAATGTCTTCGTCACCTAAAACGGTTGCAAATAACCTGATCCATAATGGTTCTCGTGTAGCTTTAAGGGGGTTCACCCATGTGATGGGGTCAAAAAATCAAAAAACTCTTTTTTTCATAATAAATTGCTTTCTTAACATGTCTAGAATAAGGTGGTAAAGTTTGTTTTTTTTAAATTAGAAGTCGTTATAAGGAAGCAGACGTTAGATGAGCAGCTGTTCGGTGTGCTAAGTTATAAGATTTTCATTGCTTTAATCGGACTTGAAACTTTAAAAAAGAGTTTTTCACAAAACTGTGTTTTTCAAAATTTCCTCCATCATATCTCAAGGACTTCAAATTTATAGGGTAGACTAAACACAAATATACGCACCAAATGAACTACGATTATTCCAAAATTCAAAATATTTTTTATAACAAAAACATAACAAAAGAACCCCCATGAAATTCGAAACTTTTTCTTCGGAGGTCTACCAAAAATCCAATTTTTTGTATTTGCAATTAAGTATAGTTCATTTGGTGCATTTAAGCTTGAAGATTAAAACTCCGTTATTTTTTTTTTTTTAATTTCAGATAAGCCAATCAGCCGGAATCGTACAGGAAGTGAGCGTTCATTTTTTCGAGGTGGGTGTGTTTAGATCGCTATGACTCAGTTTTTACTGGATATTTTTGGCTAAAAATTTATATACGTACTCTTAAGATTCATAAAGATAAATAATACAAATCATAAAGTTCTATCATTTTACTGGTCGTCAAAAACAGTTTCCAAAAAAATGCTTAAAAAACAAGCCGTCACGAGTGAATCCCCTTAAAACAAATCAGATTTGTAATTTCTATTGGGTATGTGAGAAGACTTTGGGGGGCTGCGGTAGCCCAGTGGTCAAGGGATCGCATCATGGCAGGCATGTCATGAGTTTGAGCCCAGTACCACTAAAGACCAGCCGTGTAGGGAAGCGATGCACGTTAAATCTATCGAGAGCTGAAACGTCCTCCCGTTGGTGTGTTATGGAGGAGAGGAGGGGTGCCAGTTCAGGTGTCGTCCACGTCACTTGACCATGGTTCAAAATGACATGGTCCGTCGCCAAAAGCCCTCGTGTAGCTGAACAGTACGACGTTAATATTCACTCACTCACTCATGCGAGAAGACTTGGATTCTTAAATAAAACTCAAACGTACAGCAATGCCGATTTGTTCGCAGAGTTTCGTCTTCAATAGATTTTTGCGACTCTTTCACCTGGATAATTAGATCATTGAGTCAAAAAACTGAAATTGTCCTACTAATTTAGACGGCAAAGGAAGATCCACCAAAACAAAACAAAAAAAAATTTTAATATTTTTTTAACTTTCTTTTCTGCCTCTGGAGCCCTGTAGACCTCAGATCCATTCTCTGCTTTGGTCATTGTGTCGGTCAGGTTATCAACACGGCGAACTAGTATCCATCACTTGGAGGACAAGTTGATCAATGTCGGAGGGTCGTGTGCGCGAGACTGTCCTAACGACCCAGTAGCACGCGAATCGGCTATTTTTGCTGCCTACTCTTCGTGACCATCGATTAGACTTTTTTTTCATTCAAATGAGGGAAGTCTCCTCTGTTATTGAAGAGAACTCACTTAAGGGAAGATGACTGTTTTGGACACTCATTGCATGAGAGTGGACTCACACAAACGGCTATGTTCTATTTCAATATCGATTGCAGTATCGATTGAAATGCTATTTAAATAATAAGTATAATTGATTGTGGCTACCTGAAACATTTTGGACTCGTAAATGTTCAGTTTATTCCTGAAGAATTTTTATTTTATTGATTTTGGGAACACCGCATAATTTTCACCATGAATAATAGACAGCCGTCTAGTGATCTCGTTCCTAATGTGATAGTCAGGAATATTTCAGCAAATTCAATCCTGGTTCCTCTAAAGCAGTGATTCCCAAAGTGGTCTATATCGATTCCCAGGGATCTACGGCAGCAGGAAAAAAAATTGGGGATCTATGAGTTGTAAATGAGGGTCTACGATTGTGGCTCTCATTTAACCAGTTCCAGTGGCGTAACTAAGAATATTAGCCCCCTACAAAGTCAGGTTTTGGGCCCAAAGCCCAAATACGTACTTTGCGGCAGTCAGGCTTTGCTCCCCCCCCCCACAATGCGGGGGTGTACGTTACGCCACTGACCAGTCCGTAACTTTAATTTTTACTTTCAATGAATGGAATAAATATTCCACACACACACAGGGGCAGTTAATTACTTACTTCCGCAATATTTCATAATAATATTAACATATCTATCTATGACGAATTATAAAATACCGAGTGAAAGTTTTTAATTGCTTTTCCTAATGGAAAAAATTAATAAAAAGAAACAAGGACTGGACGCTACTAACTGTGAAGATGTAGGATTAAACCCAACAAAATTGATGCCACATATTGAAAATTTGTTAAAATGCATCTGATTCATTCCTCCCATTAAAACCATTTGTTTATTAATCAGTTATATTTTATATAAAAATTACTCGATTTTAATTTAATTAATAAATGTTTAAAATTAACATGCGTTCTTTTTCTAAAGTTTTTCACTTTACACTTCACAACCGTTAAAAAATTTAAATCTTTTAAAGTAAATAGCTCTATACCAGCTATCAAAAACACATTTAAGTTGATGAATTTGCAAAAATTCATTATTAAGTAAGCAGGGGTCTACCCCAAACCGAAAAACATGGCAAGGGGTCTATGAGACAAAGTTTGGGAAACTCTGCTCTAAAGGAAGAACCATACATAGGGGCTAATACATGTTACATTTGTCGAAGCTGAAAGTCATCCTCATGTTATGGTGAAAGATTTCAATCGCAAAATTGTAAGGCAAACTGAAGACGTGAAATATCATTGTGAATCCTATCTCAAGAGAGTGGCCGAAGTAGCCTAGTGTTTATGATCAAAGACGTCTTAAGACTTCTTCGGGCCCTTAAATAAATGTAGTCCCCCAATGACCCTTGCTGTTGTTGCTTATGCCACATGATTGACAGTAACATCAGATCAAGGTCCACGAAATTCATCGAAGCTACGGGCTAGAATTTATGCCTGTCGTTAGCCTTAGCCTTGAGTACCAAGCAGGTGACAGTACTATTTTGCTTGGTTCCACTTCAATTTTGAGGGAGAACACCCTGGGAGTGGTCAGAAGCTTCCCACATATCTTCTTTTTCCACCACCCTCACGAGAGGACTTACGGCTCGACGGCTATTTAGAGTACCTCCGTGCCGCGAAGGCACTATACATTTACAAACATCCATGTCTTCGGGATTTGAACCCAGGCCCTAAGGCAAAGTAGTCAGCGTCAGTAACCACTATACCAGATGGGCGGCCCAAGGACTTTTAAAAGTAGACGAGACATAGCATACGTTGTCAAATACTCGTATAAACAGTAACCCGAAACAAAAAATAAATGTGCATGACTCTTACAACCACACCGATTTCTGCTTTTTGACTCAAGGAGTATTATACAGTATGGTGGAAGGCCTAAGCCTGTACGTGGATGACGGCCATCGCATGTATCCAGTTGACATATCGTCCAAAATTCCCAGTTTTTTG
>BMAV01021324.1:0-41052 GCA_019973955.1 Trichonephila inaurata madagascariensis | reverse complement strand
TAGGGGGCCAGTTCAGAGGTCGTCCTCGTCACCTGACATGGTTCAAAATTACGAGGTCTGTCGCCAAAAGCCCTCGTGTAGCTGAACAGTGCGACGTTAATATTCACTTACTTACCCCTACAACGTTTTGCAGTGTAGCACAATACGTTTCTACTTCTTTTGAACGTCAGTAAGCATTTGAGTACATACGAGTTGTATTGGATAAATTAGTAGAGACTCAAATTATGGATTGAAAAATAAAATAAAAAACCCTGTCTTGCGTTTCAGCGCAAACAACACCAAGAAAGAGAAGATAGTAAACGAAAATTTCCCAAAATTGGCAGCCTTCTGCGAGTACTTCTGGTTCAAGTATTTCTGTTAATAATGAAATTCTCTTAAACACATAAATTGAAGAGCCAAAAAAATTTGTACACCTGCCTAAAATCGTGTAGGGCCCTAACGAGCACGCAGAAGTACCGCAACACGACGTAGCATGGATTCGATTAATGTTTGAAGTAGTGCTGGAGGTAATTGACACCATGAATTCTGCAGGGCTGTCCATAAATCAGTAGGAATAAGAGGAGATGGAGATCTCTTCTGAACAAAACGTTGCAAGACATCTCAGATACGTTCGATAATATTTATGTCTGGGGATTTTGGTGGCCAGCGGAAGTGGCTAAATTCAGAAGAGTGCTCCTGGAGCCACTCTGTAGCAATTCTGGACATGTGGGGTGTCGCATTGTCCTGCTGAAATTTCCCAAATCCGTCAAAATGCACAATGGACATGAATGGGTGCAAGTGATCAGACAGGATGCTTACGTACCTGTCACTTATCAGAGTCGTATCTAGACGTATCAGGGGTCCCATATCACGCCAATTGCACACACCCCATACCATCACAGAGCTTCCACCAGCTTGAACAGTCTCCTTTTGACATGTAGGGTCCATGGATTCATGAGGTGGTCTCCATACCTGTACACGTCCATTAGCTCGATTCAATTGGAAACAAGACTCATCAGACCAGGCAACACGTTTCTAGTCATCAACAGTCCAAAGTCGGTGTTGACGGGCCCAGGCGAGGCTTAAAGCTTTGTGTTGTGTAGTCAACAAGGGTACACGAGTGGACCATCGTCTCCAAAAGCTCATATCGATGATGTTTCGTTAAATGGTTCGCGCGGTGACACTTGTTGATGGCCCAGCATAAAAATCTGCAGCAGTTTGCGGAAGGGCAGCACGTCTGTCACGCTTAATGATTCTCGTCTATTGTCGTTGCTCCCGTCCTTGCATGTTCTTTTTCCGGCGTCAGCGATGTCGTAGATTTGATGTTTTACAGGATTCCCTATATTCACGGTACACTCATGAAAGGGCCATACACGAAAATTCAAATTTCTTCGCTATCTCCGAGACGCTATGCCCCATCTCTCGTGCGCCGACTATAACACCACGTTCAAACTCACTTAATAACCTGTCATTATAGCAGCAGCAGTAACCTATCTAACAACTGTTCCAGACACTCGTTATTTTATATAAGCTTTGCCGACAACAGCGTCGTACTCTGATTGTTTTCATATCTCTTTATTTGAAAACACGTGCCTATACCAGTTTTTTAGACTCTTCAGTGTATATGTAGGTAGCGCATAGCTTTGTTCTATGTTCTGCAGAGCACGATAAAAAGCTAATGTTAAAGTAGCTTTGTATATTTTAAGTATTCCTATATTTTTACTTAATAAAACACAACCGCGATAGGGCCCTCATTTTTTTTTTTTTTTTTGCACCAGAGCCTTTGGATACCTAGCTACGCCACTAATTGCAGGGCGTCTGGCTCTCAGATATCCTTAAAGTAACCGATTGATAACAGTTTGCTGTTTCACTGTACTGCGAATTACGGCTAGAATTTCTGCTGCAGATACAGTTTCATGTGCTTCCCTCTCAGTAGTGCCACGTTGCCACACTGAACCCGATCTTGAGGAAGTATCTTCCCTTGACCACTGCTGCCAACAATCCTACACAGTGGATACATTTTTTCCAAGTCTTCATGTACTATCGATGGAAAAGAATGCCCCTTTCCTTAGCACTATTATAGGACCCCGTTCAAAGTCAGTGAACAGTGGATAACGGCTTCTTTGTCTTCTTAAAGGCATCCTTGACTACGTCAAATTTCAGCGATAAATAACGCTTATGAACTTATATCAAGCAATTCGGATTCGCATGTTTATAGCAAGGCTACTAGAGTGAAACTTGAATCGACTTCATGTTTTAGACATATAAATACGCCTACCGAATTTCTTTGTTGAAGCACAGGTTTTTCCTTGTACTTTTTCCCATCCATGTAGTTAGACCCTAATAAAAGGGGCACTTTAGATAAATTCTTATCATTTTGTAAAGATACCCACATATAAGTTCTTTGACGAGGAATTCGTAAGTAATAAACGTGGCCATTTCATGTCCTAAGTAAGACATATCTTTAGCAGCAGAGCCGAACCCAGACATTTCCTTCAAATACAGTAATCTTACGTTCCAAACATACAATATTACTTACTCCTCGGGGACTTCTCGACACCTGTCTATCCAAAATAGGCAGGTTCCATATTGGTGCTTGGTAATTCTGGTCACTAAAACTACAGGTTTCATAGGTTTCTTACTTACCCCTTTGGAAATTTTCTGGCTTGGAATTGATGATTATGTGTCTGTGTGCCGTGACTTGTTACTTAAGTAGTGGACTAAAATCATCTCTTTGTTGTCCATAACAGTGAACACAAAATTTCTTCCCAACGACGCTTTCCCATTATTACCCAAGTATTTCTATACAGACGCACCATACAATACTCCGGGTAAGATCAAGAATTGCGGAACGGAAAATGGATTCTAACTTATTTTACACAAAATGGTTCATCGAAATAATGTATTCTCTCACATAAGTTTTAAAAAGAAAATTTTTTTGAATACTGAAACACTTCACGTATGTTGTTTTTGTCGCACCAATACTCTCCTTGTGAAAAATTGATTTTTACGGGCAAAGTTTATTTCCTAGCATGAACTTGAAAAACGAGATTATGACAGCCCTTGAAGATATGACTAAGATTACCAGATTGGCAACTTTTTCGAATTTACCCTTGATGACAAATTTGATGAAATATTTGGTGAAATGATGCCGCCGAGGAACTATCGAGAAATCTCTGGAATCAATCCTACTGGAAATTTCCAAGGGGCTATATGAAGCTCATTGGAATTCAGAAAAGAGTCGTCGTATGTGTTGAATGGAATAAGAGAGAGGCACATATATTAGGGAGACATTTCTAGAATGTTTTAAAGCTTGTTTGTAACTATTCCGATTTACATTATATACTGTAAGTAATTTGTTAATATTTCTTTGTGTACTTTGTCTTCGCATAGTTAACTGCTTTGTCTTTTTATAAATCTGTTATTCAAATAATTGGAGATGTCGGCTGATTCAGCTCGTGATTCAGCCCACAAGACATTCGGACCCACTGATTTAACGAGCACGTACTCCGTGTGCACTCGGAGGGTATTTAGTGTCATCGGGTATCGAACCCAGGCCCTTCGGTCTGGAGTCCGATGCTAGCCACTAAGCTACCCGCGGCCCCTTCGTTTTATACTTTACATCACTGAGCATATCTGAATAACACATACAAAACATCTTACCTACCAAAGAAACTCCGATACTAACTGGTTGCCCTTCATGAATACTCGAGTCCTTTTGGGAGTGGAATTCCTTCCCTCCAGAAAAACGGTGGCTCGCACCAGCAGCTCTCCCCTCGATAAAAACGAGCTCTTGGGGTACAAGAAAAGCTTTCCCGCATCCCACGTTTGGGATCTCTTCCGACCCTGGCCTCATCCGACACTGTGCCAAGGACTGCCGTAAGGTCACGTGCTGCGAAAGCGAGGCATCACCCCTCGACACGAGGGTGAGGTTAACCGCGTAGGGGAAGGGCCATCGCAGAGTCTCATCATAGGGGCCAGGGACCAGCGAAACCAGTCCGAAGTAATTGAGTCCATCCAACGAATGGGTGTGGCCAACCGTGAAAGCTAGGCGAAGCTTGTAGCCGGGTCGTGATGTCAGGAATACCGGTCCATGATGGGTGTGGCCTCGAGGGGGACGGGATGTCTGGATGATGATCTCGGGGATAAGCCAATCGAATTCGGCCACCAACGGACCCGATGGAAGCTCCTTGATTTGTGCGAGGGGTAGGGCGTCATCTGTAACAAAAATAGAATATTACCTGTTACTAAAAGCACCAACAACCCTCTTTAAAAGAGAGGGACGCTTAAAAAAAGTTTTGTTATTTTCCGAAAGATAATATACCTGGTGTGAAATAAGCGATCGCCATTAGAGACTACATCTGTTGCTGGCTGAACAAGGAAAGGAGAGCCAGCATGGGAAGGATGACCCATGCGCAAAGCACCGAAGAGTGAGTAGCAGCATACCGGTGTATTTGAGGTTATTCAAGTACAAATTACGGTTGCAGGCAGATGTATACCGATAAATTGGGTCGCTAATTAAAGAGCGGGCTGCGATACAATATAGAACCCAGAGGCTGAGTGGTAGCGCATTGCGCTTCCACGCCGCAAGTCCGAGGCTCAAATCCAGGGATGGGAAAGGTTGATTCAGCCTTTCATCTCTTCAGTGGGTCGACAAATGAGTACCAAGCTTGACTGGGAACTAAACACTGGAGAATTCACGTCAGACTGACTCCCTGACCAAAAAACTTCTGCTCCTACACTTCAGTATCTAAGGTCAGGAAAACTGAGATGAGCACAGTAGGCTTTGTCCCTCATGGGCTTTGAGCTACTTTTAGTTTAGTTATCCGGTATGAAAGGGCAGTGGGAGTAGTATGTCTTTCATCTATGACCATGTATTGAGAAGTCTCGTCTAATGGTTGTTTACTTGTGTTGCATGTTTAATGAAAGAAGGCACAATGGGGAGGATGAAGATCGAAATGGGCTTCCCTACACATCCACCTATTAAAACAGCATTGCCAGTGCAACAATTCCTTCAATCGTAGGCCCCGAGTTTTACCCCAAAGTCGTTTCTTCAAACTGTTTCTACACGTGACGATAAATGTCCCAATATCTGTGGCGACTGTGTCGAGAAATACTGCTAAGCCTTGTGATATGCTTAAAGTATCCAAAAGTAATAGCTTATTGTTACGGAACTACACTTCAGAATATAATAAACTATTCATCCGTGGATTGGAAAACCCTCCGAGATTTTTTGAGTTAAGTCAGCGCGCATTATTCAGCAATCTCAGACGTGATAAGCTTTTTACACAGACTTCATTAGTAAAGATGTGGGCGCCGCAGTAAAAGATGAAGTGCATACTTTGGTTAACGGAATTTAAATCAGTCACGCGTGTACAGCGACGTGTTCGAACCGAATGGAATGTCGACCCTCCGCGATATCAATATCTATCCACCAGTGGGAAAGAACTTTAAAGGAGACGGGAACTTTGGTATCTCAAACTGGCAAATATCCTTAAGTTTTTGTGATAGAAGACACTGCTAATCGTGTGCGTGATTCCTTTTGTAGGAGTCCTGGTAATTCTATTAGGCAAGCCAGTAACGACATTCAATTCTGTTCGATCACGTCGATGTACACGCGTGACTGATTTAAATTCCGTTAACCAAAGTATGCACTGCATCTTTTACTGTGCCGTCCACATCTTTACTAATGAAGTCAGTGTAAAAAGTTTATCGTCTGGGAGTGCCGAATAATGCGTGCGCATGCGGCCAATCCGACTAGACCCAAAAAATCTCGGAGGGTTTTCCAATCCACGGATGAACAGTATATTACGTTCTGAAGGGTAGTTCCTTAATAATAAGCTATTACTTTTGGATACCTTAAGCCCGGATACCCTGTATTTTATTTTGACAACAAAGTTCTAGGTGAAAAACCATGACGGACTTTTAGAATTGTGACATAGCCATCCTGTGATGACTATGTCGTTCCGGATCCGCGTAAGCTAGAGGTGTGGGATTATCAAAATGATGAGACATGTTGGTTCTTAATACAACTTTTATTAAGAATACTTATATTACTTAATTCTAACTGACAACTTTATTTAAAGTGAGAGTTAACACCCAATTAAACCTTGTATTCAAGTCAGATCACGCAACTAGAACATTTATCTTAATTATAATAAATTAACAGATTCGTCTAACTTCCTATATAATATATTACCTTTTTGCAGATCTCCTTCCTTCAACGATTCAGTAATATCTATAATATAACTTTATATACGACGATTCCAACTTCTTTATAATGAAGTTCTATTTCTTCCAAAGCTATCGGACAGCTAACTCTAGATCTGAAAGATTCCACACTAAACTATCTCTAAACTTGCCGCCCTCTTATCATCAAAGCTTCTATCCTTTTAAAGTATATCTCATTTACATATTATATTCGTTTATCTTCTTGGTATTGGGTTGGAAAGGTTTTGCCATTAATCGTGGCCGTCAAAGAACATAGGAGTTATGTTAGCAGAAGGACGCGAGAGACGTCACAGAATGTCTCTCGTACAATGGGCTAGTTATAAAAGGAAAATAGTCGAGAAATTTTTAAATAAAGGAGGTAAGGATGGAGAGAGAGCATGTGAGAAAAGGGAAATAATTGTACAAAACGTCTGTTTGTTTTTTTTTTTAATTTTTTTTTCAAGACTAGTAAAATTTACATTATTGAGGATATCTGTATGAAATTTGTAGTGATAAGAAAAAGAGTTACAAAGAGAGAGAGACGTCTGAAAGTACAAAAAACAAATCGATTTTCGAAGAATTTGTATACCTACCTCAGCGTTGAGGAGACTCTGTACCGTCAGCCGGAATAGCAGGCATAGGAATTTGATCCAAATCCAAGGACGAAGATCCATTTCTGTCATGGAAAAAAGAAAAAAGTTATGTAGTGAGATGTGCAGATCACAGAAAAAAGTTTTATTTTCTCGTACACAGAAAGAGAAGAGGTTGTACAATAGAAATAGTTATGAACAGAAAGACTCGTTAAGTTTCAAGCCTTTGATGGATTGTTTGGAGGATTAATAATACCGCACTTAAAATTGATTGATTTTTGAATATTAACGTCGCACTGTTCAGCTACACGAGGGCTTTTGGCGACGGGCCACGTGATTTTGAACCATGGTCAAGTGACGTGGACGACACCTGAGCTGGCACCCCTTCTCCTAATTACCAAACCACACCAACGGGAGGACGTTTCAGCTCTCGACAGATTTAACGTCCATCGCTGCCCTACAAGGCGGGTCTTTAGTGGTACTGGGCTCGAACTCGTGACAAGGCAAGCCACGATCCGATACCTATACCACTCGGCTACCGCGGCCACCACTTAAAATTGAAATTGACGACAGAATTTGTAATATTGAACCATGGTTCAAGTGACGAGGACGACGCTTGAGTTAGTACCCAATTTGCCTAATTTCCACAACACACCAGTGGGAAGAACTTTGAACTTCGATAGATTTAACGTGCATTAGCTTCGTTACAAGACGACTTCTGTAGTATCAGGATGTGAACTTGAGGTTCAAGAGCAAGAAGTCCATTGTGATGAGCTCATAGCATGACAATGTAAAAAGTACAGAGGTCAACTCAGGTCACTTGGGCATGGTTCAAAATGACGAGGTGCGTCCCAAAATCCCTCGAGCAGCTGTGAATAGTGTGACGTTAATATTCACTCATTTAAAAGCTTAAACAGCTTTCTCAAAAGTTTTTATTTTTCCCAAAAAGATTAGCATTTAAGATGATGCAAATGCTTTTGTTTTTTAATATTCAGTTAAGGTTTTGAAACTTTTTCTGGCCATTTTGTACAATGTATTTGACAGTTCTGTGAATGGAATCAGAGAATTTAGGAGAGTAGTTATATTTTTTTCAAAAAAATTATCGAAGTTAAGATATAGCCGATTATTATTTTATAAACTTTTTTTTTTGTGTCTGGCACGAAAAAATTATAAAAATAAAACTATCTCACGAAAAAACCATTCCCATGCACAGAATTGTGAGGAACACTTCTAAAAGTATTAGCAAAAAAAAAATATCATAAAAAATGTAGAAGTAGTAAGAAGTTTAAAATATTGAAATATTTAAAAAAAATTTAATTGACTGTTTTGTTTGAAAATGGTGTCTTTCTTCTGAAATGTATATTTCATGTGTTTTCTAATAGGGGCTCATGTAAACATTTACATTTAAATACATAAAAAGTGTGTACAGGGTACCATGTCCTTTTAGCAAAATTAAATTATGATATTCTGTGGGCAGTTGTTTCTGAAATGAAGCCTCATCGAATTTCTTTCTATTCACGTCGGCGTTTATAGGTTTTCATCAGCACAGCTGATAGCTTGTAACCCAACAAACTTCCACAGGTGGTCTGGACTGAAACGAATGACCAATGATCGAAGTGAAATCACAGCTGCTAACTTCTTCCGTGGCTGTCAACAAGTGAGGAAAGAGCGCGATGCATCTGAGTTATGAATGTGGAGATGATTCATTTATGTTGTGATATTTTGCAACAGATCTCAAAACGGAAGCAGAAAGGTAAGTTACTGTTTCCTTGGAAATTAATATTCAGTAGGAATGATCGGCAAATTATGATTCTTCTAGAGCAGTGATCCCCAACTCCCAGTCCGCGGATCGAATGGTGCCGGACCGCCTAAAGAACATTAATGGAACCTCTATACCACGAACCTCTATACTGCGAATTTTTCTATAGAGCGAACTCTTTTCTGGAACCAAGAACATTTCACGATTTTTTTTCGTAATATAACCTCTCTAAAGCGAAGTGCATTTTCTATGTAACGAACTTTTTCTCTTGTGATTCAATTTTTTTTTCTCCCCATTTTGAAGGTATTTCTGGACATTTTTCAAGTTATTCTCTTTTTTAATACATTCTATAGTGGTCATAAATTTTGAAATGGTTTTTATTAGGTGTCTATTTCGCCCGAGCAACATTATTCAGGGCGTTTCAGCCAAGAAGTGCAACCTTTGACCCCCCCATTTCCCAGATAACTGTAAACATCTTCGATATCACCTTTCATCCTCAGTGGAGTTGTCTCGTGTCCTTGAACTAGTCTCCGTTCATTTGTAGTGTTGCTGGTAACTTTGTTTCTTGTAGCTCGAAAATTTTATAACTTAAGTGCTTGAGCATCAAAGAAATACATTTAATTCTTCAGGAAGTGGATAAAGGCGTCAAGAAACTTTCCTTGCAATTTTTCTTTTGTTTGATAGTTAAGCTATATAAAATAAATATATATTAATTTACAAAAAGGTTATGAATAACTACTTTTTTTAATATATAGAGTTTATGAACTTAAAATTTGTTTTATGTGGTTTATAAGGTATATATTGAAAGGTGGACCTCTATATAGCGAATTTTTTCCATATAACGAACTTTTTTCGGGATTTAGCGACTTCGTTATATAGAGGTCCGACTGTATTTCCATTTTATTTTAAGTAGTGTATTTCTCTTTGATTTGAGCGACTTTCCATGGAAATCACTTTATATTCCATTATAAATACTTATATTCATTTTCAATAAAAATGTATTTTATTCTGAAGGTATATAATGTAACAAAACACAATCTAAGAATATAAACAATCAACATCCCACTCTCAGCGGGCCGCGGTAAAATTTTCAAAAAGTGACCGGTCCGCAGCAACATAAAGATTGGGGAGCACTGGTCTAGAGATTCTGTTAAAAATTTTAAGATTCAATTAAATTTTTGTAGCCGCGGTAGCTTAGTAATCAAGGTAACGAACTCGCGGTCGGCGTGTCATGAGTTTGAGCCTAGTACCACTGAAGACCCGCCGTGTGTGGGGAGGGCGAAGCACATTAAATATGTCGAGGCTCAAATGTCCTCTCGTTAGTATGATGGAGAAATTAGAATAGGGGTTTTCAGCTCAGGTGTCGTCCTCGTCACTTAACCATGGTTCAAAAGTATGAAATCCATCTCCAAAATGCCTCGAGTAGCTGAATAGTGCGACATAAATATTCACTCACTCAAATTTTTTTCAAAAAAAAAAATATCACTTGTGGCCGTGTTGCAATTTTGCATAAGGTAAAATTCGAATATTCAAGATATGAACCGTTTTCTTTGAAAGTGATGCAAGTCCATTTTTGACAAAAGGTTAGTTAATTATAACATTGAATGTAATCTGATATGGGGGCTTTTTAGGTATGAACAGTTCCCCAAAAAATTCTTCAAAATTTTCAACATTTTGTGAATATAAATTTCCGTAGTTAAGTAAATTACAAATATAATTACTTTGAAAGGGGTAAATATTTCCATATAATATATGAAATATATTAATCTTCAGAGTTTCACCCTTTCATATAGTTGTGAAAATTTACTTTGAAATTTTTGCGGGTGCATAAAAAAAAAAGTTAGATCGAAAAATGTTTTTATTTTTACTATATCGACTATCGACATTTATTATCTTAATAAAGTGAGTATTAAGTCCACAATTAATTTAACAAAAATTTAGTACTATATGTATTACATAGATGATTAAAAGCATTGAACGCTCACGTTCCTAACCGTCTCATTCCTCCCAGCGCTCTTCCAGAAAAATTGGGATTTTCTGTATTCTGAGCGCCCAACGTCAACCGTTGTTAAAAGCGAGAAGAGGAACCCATAGCGTTCGTCAGTCATGTGTGTTGTTTTGTGCGTGTATATGTGTCATACTATCTTTGTATGCATTTATTAAAATAATTGCTTACAAATTGGAGTTTCAAAAAATTAAAAACAACACCAAGAACACACAGTAAGTAGTTAAGTATTAGAATGAAAGACAATTTTTACTTTGAACTTTTTACAATTCTTCGTTACCGTTTATAATACACTACTGGCTATTAAAATTGCTACACCAAGAAGGCGACATGCTACAGACGTGAAATTTAAACGACAAAAAAAAGGTACTGTGATATACAAATGAATAGTTTTTCAGCGCACATTCAGACAGAGCGACACCTACAGCATGTTTAAATGAGGAAATGGTTCAGCCCATTTCTCATACACAAATTGCATTTGAACATTATTGCCTGGTGAAAAGTTGTTGTGAGGCCTCGTGTAAAAAGCAGAAAGGCGTTTGAGACAAGCATCGAGATCCAATGACTGTTAGCAGAATCGATGGGTTCAGGACTGTAATACGGAACGCCGTCCCCTATCACTAGCAGCCGAGAAGACAGGGCATGGCCTTAACAGATCGTGCAGCTACGTCAAGAATTGGGGTCGTTTGCAAGACAACAAGTGTCCGATGACATTTGCAGAAGCAGCTCGGAGACAATGGCTGCGGCTACTCTTGACGCTGTATTACAGACAAGAGGGTCTTCAATGGTGGGATCAACGGCGACGTCATTTTTTCAGATGAATCCAGGTTCTGTTTACAGCAACAAGATAGTCGTATCCCTGTTTGGCGGCATCGTGGTGAACGCACATTGGCAGTGTGCATTTGTGATCTTCATATACTGACCCATCACCTGGCATGATGATATGGGGTGCTATTAGACACCCATCTCGATTCCCTCTTATTCGCATTGAAGGTACTTTAAGCAGTGAACGTTACATTTCTGGTGTGTTACGACCCGTGGCTCTCTACCCTTTATTCGAGCCCTGCGAAACACTACGTTTCAACAGGATAATGCACGACTGCATGTTGCAAGTGTTGTACGGACCTTCCTTGATACGGAAAATGTTCAGCTGGCTGACAAGCTGTGGCATAGTGCTGAAGCTGCATGAGCATCTGTATCTGTACATGCCATCCAATCTCTATTTGACTCAATGCCCAGGCGAATAAGTGCTGTTATTACTGCCAGAGGTGGTTGTTCTGGGTACTGATTTCTCAGGATCTATGAACCCAAATTTCTTGAAAATTTAATCACTTTTTATTTCTAGTATAATATATTATTTGTTCAATCAATATCATTTTGTCATCTCCATTTCTTCCTGGTGTAGCAATTTTAATGGCCAGTAGTGTACATTACATTAGGCAGCCAAAAAATGGAAAAAAGAAAAGACAGTTTAGGAAAAAATTACACTTAACAAGCCCATAGCTGCTCGAAATCAGTACGAAGGATTCGGATTCTAATTCAGAACAAACTTTTTATTTTCTTAAGAAAGAAAGACACAAACGCTAAATTTTGAATCAAGCGTTTAAAAAACCGAACATACAAGGCAATTCGGGTTTGTAACCAATGTATATAGCTCAAAAAAGACAATTTTTTTTCTTTTAAAAACTAAAAAAGAATAATTGTTATTAGTAAGAGCAAAAAAGTAAAACAAATGAAATTATTTTATTTTGTTTTTTTCCCTTTGTAATAATATTAATAAGTTATATATGAAGGCCTGTGAACGTTTCTGAATCAATGGTTGCCCCATTTTGCGCAAGGGAAAAAAATCGAGCAGCCAGAAAGAAGAAATTTAATAAGATAGAGAACGAGGAAATTATTGAATTAAATTTTAAATATTTGATATCAAGCATTGCTTTAGTAAAATTAGAATCAAAACTTTTTCCAGATTGCACTTTTTTTCATCAAAATTATGTTATTTAAAACTTGATATTTCAAAAATTAATGAATGTATTTCTTTCATATTTTGTATACATGTTATTTAAAGTAAGATAAAAGCAATGAACTAAGGGTTTGGCTCTAACATCAATAGATTTTTTTGTTATTTTTAACTGTTTATTGTTACGAATACCATGCATTTTATAAAATTTTCTTTTAGAAAATGTGCAAGAAGTCATAACTTTTGGCAAAATAGTTATGACTCGCACATTACGCAACATATTAATAAGTTATATAACTGTCAAATATGCTGCGTAAAAAATAATTTAACTATATGGCTCTGAATTGCATGTAGTTTTTTGAATTTTGATACATTTTTCATCAAATTTTACCTAAAATACCTCCTTCTAATAAATTTAAATCCTCATATAACTTCATGATTGTTATTTTTCATTCATTTAACTCACAAGCACCAACAAAATAAAATAAAACTACTAATAGAACATGGCATTTTAGAAGGTATCAGCCTACTTTCGAAGACGAGTATTAAGTGCTTTATTGAATAAATGTTACAAAACTTATTTTCTAGAAAAATCATTTATTATTTTATTCTTTTGAAAACAGATTTATATATATATACTAAGGAATACATAGTAAAAATCATTGCCGAGACGAACACATTTATGATTAAATTTTTAAATTGTTTATTGGAAGAGCAAAGAAAACCTTAACTGTGTTATTTGACATTTGTACCAATTAAAAAACACCCCCATGAAAAAATGATAAAATGAACAGAGGAGGACAAAAATGTGGCCAGCACCAAATTAAAAATGCAAGTGTCATCAAAAAATGAAAAAGTAACCAAATCTATGCAACTTCTGATGAAAATATTGACACTTCAATGCAGCAACAATAACGGTGGCTGCTAGAGGTAAACAAATGAACGGAGCAGTCGCTCTCCCTGACCTGGATTCTGGGAGGTCAAGATCAGAGGCGAGGAAAGGTCACCACCAAGGTCACGCGGCCGTGTGAAAGCAAACCAGTTCCGAGACTCCGCATAACGGTAAATTCTCGACTTCCGCCGAGGATATGGGATGGATTCTCTGCGCGGTGCTTTGCTGTTGATGTCCAATCGTGCGGCCGCGGTAGCCTAGTGGTCAAGGTGGGTTGGCTTGTCACGAGTTCGAGCCCAGTACCACTAAAAAACTCGCCGTATAAGGGAGCGATGCACGTTAAATCTGTCGAGAACTCAAATGTCCTCCCGTTGCTGAGGTGTGGTAGTTAGGAGAGGGTTGTACCAGCTCAGGTGTCTCCCTCGTCACTTGACCATGGTTCAAAATGACGAGATCCGTCGTCAAAAGCCCTCGTGTAGCTGAACAGTGCGACGTTAATATTCACTCACTCATTCATTCAGCCGTCCAATCAGCGTGTTTATTAACGTCGCAATACAAAGTAACACAAGGGCAAAGAATCTCGTCATTTTAACACCTGAGCTGGCTCCGAAAATCCATACCTCGCCAACGGGGGGACAGAGCAGGGGTACTCAACCTTTCTTTCTGTTGGGTGGCATACATATGTCAGCTACTTCACGCGGGCCGCAACATGTGGTTAAACGGAGGGGGGAGGGGGTAGAAATGCTTAAGATTAGGATAACATTGGAAATTTAAAGTACGGAAAATTAATCAAAATATTATAACTCCTGTTTTGATTCTTTTAATTATTATATTTTAAATATTTTTTTATTTTTGTCACTAACACTAAATTAAAAGAATTCAAGAAATACTCCTTCCAAATTTTTCCATCAGTAAATCGTTTCATATGATTACCAATAATATAACAAACTTCTTAGGATGTCTTTGCTACCACTGTGAGATTACCACTGACGAAATATTTTGTTGCTGTTAAAAAGAATATTCAATAAAGCCTGTTTATCACCTCTTGAAAGAGAGGAGAAATGTCATTAAAATAATTCCTGTTAGTATTTTTTAAATACAGACGTCGTGACAAATCAAACAAGTAAAGACCTATGTTTGTTTTTCACTGCAAAACATTCAACCTACAAATCCGGGTGAGTGAATGAGTGAATATTAACGTCGCACTGTTCAGCTACACGAGGGCTTTTGGCGACAGACCACGTAATTTTCAACCACGGTCAAGTGACGTGGATGACACCTGAGCTGCACCCCCTCTCCTAACTACCACACCACACCAACGGGAGGACGTTTCAAAGTTTCAAATCCTCTTGTCGAAAAAGGGAACCACAGCAGAAATAATTAATTGCATAGAAACCGTTTGGCAGATGATTCCAATTCAGCATACATTCTATTCAAAGTAACATCTTACAAACCTAATATAAGTTATTTGTAATCTAATCTGCAACAACATAAGTCATATTAATGTTTACCTTAATTTGAATTACACATGTAACTAAAACATTTACAACTATATAGCGCAAAAGGTATTTTTTTCGTAATAAATAGTTTTGTGTTAGCATTTAGTTTTATTGGGTTTCCCAATAATCATAAGTAAAACTTATTTGACGGCACGCCTATTCCTCATTAAACATTTCTTCAGAAAAAAGGGCACTTTGATCTATAAAGGTTCGCCCCCGTCTTAACCCTTGGGAGCTAATTTCTGCTACAAACGTTCTTAGTGGATTTCTACTGAACAAAATAAACATATCTGCCACATTTAAAGTGTGTAGGACTAATAGTTTAAAATCGGGAATCGTTTTTTATTTATAAAGGGTTTTTAACCCCTTGCATCCCCTTTGGAAGTGAATTAACGCAAAATTCAATCTTAAGGGATCTCTATTCAACAAAATGATAATGCTCATCAAATTTCGCGTCTGTAAGTCTGATAGCCAAGAAACTGGAATTTTTATGTATAATGCCCCCTTTTCGCCATTTGAGAGTTGATTTCCATAAAATTCAATCTTAGAGGATCTCTACTCAACAAAAGAAACATTCTCATCAAATTTCACGTCAGTAGGTTTAACAGTTCTGGAGATTTTGTGATGAGCCTCTTTTCTCTTTTTTATCTGTGTATTATAAAACGCAATATAAAAAAATTCAAAGTATTATATTTTGAAACTTTTTTGGTACGAACTTGTGTGTGAGGAATAATGCGTTGATTTTGCATGTCTTGTTCTTTCATTTTTTTTAACTAAATACAAAAGCAAGTAAGTATATTTTAAAAGTTGTATGCATTTTTATTTAAATAATGTTTAATTTTGTTTGCACTTGCTAAAGTTTTTGAATCCATATCCATTGGTACTTCCGCATATGTAAAGAGAAAATACTTTAAATGAATATTTTTTCTAACCTATCGAAACTGAAAATACCTATAATATTGTTTGAAAGTGGGACAAAAAGAACTTCCAGGAGGGCGGTCCTTCACTGCATAGCGTGAGATACCGATATTAAAATAGCTTTCACGTACATTTAAAAAATACAACCCTTATTGAAAACGACACAGCAATGACTGCCTTTATAGTTTAAGTACCAAAACATTCCACATTTGAAAAAAAGGTTTAATTTATGTGCAAATTACTCCCCGATACTTTCGAATAGTTTTAAAAGGGGAGCAAGGACGCGTCGCATTTGCTACAGTTAGTCATGTACAAAACAAAGTAGCAACCGAGCGCGTTAAGAAATCATAAATCACCTGGTCAAGTTGAAAAATCACGTGAAAGTAGATTGTGATTTAAGCTCGAGATAAAAATTGCTCATAAACTCGAAAGACTTGCCCTTGATACTGAAAGGGAAAGAAAACAATCTAACAGTGGCTATCGAAAGAGCAGGTAATTATAGGGTCGGTGCTCGAATATAAATAAATTTCTTGTTGAATGTCGTTTTTAACTACAGTCGGATCTCTATATAACGAAGTCGCTAAATCCCGGAAAAAGGTTCGTTATATGGAAAATTCGTTATATAGAAGTTCATCTTTCAATATATACCTTATATAAACTACATAAAACACATTTTAAATTAATAAACACTATATATTTAGAAAAAGTAATGATTCACACCTTTTTGTAAAAATTAATACCTATTTATTTTATATATTTTACTCATCAAAAAAGAAAGAAAAACTGCAAGGAAAACAAGAAAAAAGAATTTCGAGGAATGCATTGTATTTTCAACATTTAGAAAAATTTTTAAATTCAGATTAATGAATTTTAAGGACATTTTCTAATGAAAAGCATACAAGTAATTTTAAACATACAATATTTTCTAACTAGCAATTGATTTCTGATTTTTCAAGGACTAGTTCAAGGACACGAGACAATTCCAGTGAGAGTGAAAGGAGATATAGAAGATGTTTCTAGTGAACTGGGTAGTTGGGGTTAAAGGTTGCATGGATGAAACCACCAGAATACTATTGCTCTCGGCGAGTTAGGCATCTAATGAAATCAGTTCAAAAAGAAATGACCACTATAAAGTGAGTTATAAGAGAGAACAACTTGTGAAGTGTGCAGAAATACTTTTAAAATGGGGAGAAAAAAAACTGAATCACAAGAGAAAAAGTTTGTTCTATAGAAAATGCATTTCGCTATTAGGAGGTTATTTTACAAAGAAAATCATGAAACATTTTTGGTTTGAGGAAAAAGTTCGTTATACAGAAAAATTCGCAATATAGAGGTCCGTAATATGGAGGTTCGACTGTAATTTATTTTTCCGAATTTTAGAAGAGAGTGCAATACCACTGAGATTTTTAATCTCCATTATCTAAATGCTTTTTCACAAACTCGTTTTTGTTATCTACGGAAAGTGGCATCAATAGCCAAGTGCAGTGGTTCTTAAATTGTGGTCAGCGGACCCCTGGAGGTCTCTCATATAAGCCTGACTTTCCCTTTTTTACAGAATCTGAAAGACCTCGTGGAAAAATTGAAAGATGGTCAATACAAGACAAGGTTACTAAATAGTCGCCAAAAAAAGAGACTCTACTAGAATGTGTTTTGATGAAGAATATTAAATCGGAAAGGGATGTTCAAAATCTTGGGGGTCATAAAGGGGTGATCGAAGGATTGAGAACCGCTAGCCTAGTGGTTACGGTAACGAACTAGTGACCGCAAGTCATGAGTTTGAGTCCTAGGACCACTGTAGATCCGTCGTATAGAAAGGCTAATGCGCGTCAAATCTCTCGTCCTCCCCTTGGCGTAGTGTGGTGGTTTGGAGAGGGGATGTATCAGCTCGGGTGTCGTTCTCGTCACTTGACCGAGAATCAAAATGACGAGGTACGTCGCCAATAGCCCTCGTGTTGCATTATAGAGCGATGTTAAGAGAAAATTATCTCCCGAAAAATACATGGCTAGTCGAAATAGTTTCTGTAATATTCGTCATCCTCGATGTAAAATCACTTTTGTCAGCGACAGTCAAGTAATCTTGGTAACGAACTCGTGGCTGGCATGTCATGGGTTCGAGTCCTGTTGCCCCTTAAGTCCCTCTCCTCCTTGTACAGGGATTGACTATGTCAAATTTTTCGTGATTAAAAGGTGACCGCGGTAGCCTAGAGGTAAATGTAACGGACTCGTGGCCGGCATGTCATGAGCTCGAGCCTAGTACTGCTGAAGACTTGCCGTGCAGAGAGCCCGATGCACATTAAATATGTCGAGGTTCAAACATCCTTTATAAGGTGTGGTGTGGAAGTTAAGAGAAGGGGAAGCCAGCTGAGGTGTCGTCCTCGTCACTTAACCACGGTTCAAAATTACGTGGTCCGTCGCCAATAGCTTTCGTGCAGCTTTACAGTGCCACGTATATAAAACTCTAATTCGAGTGAGTGAGTATTAACTTTGCACTGTTCAGCTACACGAGGGCTTTTGGCGACGGACCACGTAATTTTGAACCATGGTTAAGTGACGTGGATGACACCTGAGCTGGCACCCCCTATCCTAACTACCGCACCACACCAACGGGAGGACGTTTGAGCTCTCGACAGATTTCACGTGCATCGCTCCCTTGCACGGCGGGTCTTTAGTGGTACTGGGCTCGAACTCGTGACAAGGCCAGCCGATACCTTGACCACTCGGTTACCGCGGCCACAACTCTAATTCGAACTCGAGATTCAAAGTCCTCATTTGGCATGGTATGAGTTTTGGAGAGTTGTGTTTCAGGTCAGGTTTCATGCACGTCCTTTGACCGTTATCCAAAATTACGAGATCCGTCGCCGATAGCTGTACCTTAATGTAAAGTGCGGCATTCACCTTACAGGATCACAAGGCTCCTATGATAAATAGGATTATGCGAACGCTGACTTTAGTTTGATAAGACGTATAGTAAATAAAAATCACAAGGAAAAAAAACAACGTGTAATTTTTTTGTGTCAGTTCAATTTGGATCAGTGTGTAGTTTTATCAGGCTTTTGTTTCTATTTTTTTTTCAAATTTACTTTATTATTCCCCAAAATTATGCTTACCGAATAACAGGAAATCTGTGAGAAAACACAGTAATATATTATTATTTGACACAAACTAAAATAAGTAATAAAAATACCACTCGTGAAAGTATTCTTTATTATTGGTGCCAATGGGCTCTTTTCGTGTGACGTCATTTAGTCACATGATAATGATAACCCTGTGTTTTTAGCCAATCAGTTCAGAAACTCATGCGACGTCATAGTTACGCGATAAAAGCAATTATGTGTTACCAGCTAATCAGTTCATGCGCTTCATTGTTGCCAACTTTTGAGTTTTTGAAAAACTTTCTCTTACAATAGAGACAAATTTGTCAACAACAATAATGCACATAGGTAGAATTATTTAAAAGTATTTTTTTTTAATTTTAGAATCTTTTGAAGAAATTTATTTTTCATAACATTCCCCCAATTTTTTCCCAATTATAAAATTTCAAATTTTACCCGTTTTAGAGTCACATCTATATTATCGCATCGATATTAAAGAATTTTTGAAATATACTTTTTTAGTATTTTTTACTGTGTCTTACGATACAATGTCTTACACGCGGAACTATGTCAAGTAACGAGGTAGACACCTGAGCTGGTTCCCTCCCTCTTCTAACTACCATACCAACGGGAGGACATTGAGCCATGATTGATTTCACGTACATTGGTCCCTCTGCACGATGAGTCTTCAGTGGTTCCGAGATTTGAATCCAAGACTCCCCAACACTGACCCCATTTATGAGTCACAAGAAGAGGAGAAAAATTAATAAAAGAAAAACAACCACCCCAAGTACATGTAATGATGCCCGCAAGACTTTTACGTATCTGGCTCGAAACGGGAAATGAGTTTTGACATCCCTGTGCTAGAGTAATGGACTCTTCCAGTTAGGGAGGATAGAGTATCAGCCACGATCTAAAAAATGCTGCAAAGATACATGCGTTCTGTTTTACTCTGTTTCTACAGTTGGTGCTTAGTAGATTTAAGCCCATTCTTTTTTAATGAAAATAGTAGATATAATCATTCAGTAGCTCACACAGGAATTTTTCAAGGGGTCCGAGGTTGAAAGTTCATCGTTCTTGTATCATGCTATTCTTGATTTTGTCGATTTTTAGGAACCAAACACAGTAAAAAAACTAATTACTGAATAAATAATTAGCATTAATTAATAAAATTAATCATTAGTAACAAATATTTAATTAAATTTTACGTATTATATACTTAGAATTATAACCAATCGGAAAAATATCAAGGGCTTTAGGGGGGGTCCCCCAGGACCCCCTTGTGTGCGCCACTGTAATCATTGGTAGCGTAAGACTTCTTGAGGCCCTGGGTCCCTTGTGCAAAAGAAAAAAAAGGATCTGCTTGCGATTTTTTAAATAGTGCGGGGTTAAGCATTAAATCGATCGTGGCCTACCTCTGGACCACCAAGACATTTTGGGGTGACCGCCTGAAGCTAAGCAGTTAGTAATTATATACCGAAATGTTCAAGACAGTCTACAGATTAAGACTTCTACTGATTATAACGATCTTTAAATGAAAATGTTTTAATTTTGAATGTATTTTGAATTGTTCCGAGATAAATGAATTATTTGATATTACTAACTATATTTGTGGCTATTATTATTATATTATGTTTGGATCGTGCATTTTTCTTTAAACTCGGTTTTAAAAGTGTAAGTTTATTTTATTGTATTTAGATACTCTCTCCGTATTTATCATAAAGTTAGAATAATTATTGTAGACATTTTTCTCTCTTAGATCATCCCACCTACGTCACTGGGTGGACCACAACACCTTGAAAAAATCAGTAGTTCGTACGCTGGAACACTTTGCCCCGGTATATAGCAGTGATCCCCGGTCCGTGATCAAATGGTGCCGGGCCGCCTAAAGAACATTAAACTATTGCCATTTTATTTAAAGTGGTGCATTTCCCTCGGATTTGCGCAACTTTCCACGGAAATGACTTTATATTAAACGTTGAATCACTTTTATTCATTTTTGGTGTAACTATATTTTATTCTGAAGGCATATTTAAATGTAACTAAATTAAAATTGTTAAATGAAAACATTCAAAAAATATAAACAATCAACGTGTCCCACCCTTAGCGGGCTGCGGTAAAATTATCAAACGTTGACCGATAAAAGGTTGCGAAGCACTGGCATATAGCATACGTTGTCCAATACTCGTACAAAAACGTTATGAGTAACAAACAAAAGTACGTGACGCGTAAACAAAACGGTTACGTGACTACCTACTTTCGAATAAATGAATAATGAAGCTGTTAGGTGGTAGGCCTAGGCCTAGATACAGACGACGGACATGACATGATAATGTAATCTTGCCTTTGTTGCCTGTTGGCATACAATTTGAAGTTCCCAGGTGGTCGCATTAGCCCAGTGGGCAAGGTAATGGACTCGTGGCCGGTGTGTCACGAGTTCGAGCCCAGTACCACTTAAGATCCACCGTGTAGGGGAGCGATGCACGTTAAATCTGTCGAGAGCTCAAACATCCTCCCGTTGGTATGGTGTGGTGTGGTAGTTAGGAGAAGGGTGTGCCAGCTCAGGTGTTGTTCTCTTCACTTAACCGTGGCTCAACATTACAAGGTCCGTCGCCAAAATCCCTCGCGTAGCTGAACAGTGCGACGTTAATATTCACTCACTTCAGTTTCCAGTTTTTCAGAAAATATGTCCGGAAATAACTTTTGATTAAAAAAATCATGATATTATTGAGGCTGACGAGACGCCTACCTCCCCCTCAGAGATATCGTTTGTCTATTTCTCGAAACACCCCTGGATACAAGCTTTATTTTTTCTCTTTCTGTTATGTTCTGACTACGGTAGCCTAGTGGTCATGGCCAGGAGCTAGGGCTTTCTGTCGAGCCGAATAATTGAAGTCCTGTTCTTCTAACAATCTGTCGAGTAGTGGTCATCAACTGGGGGTCAGTAAAATGGTTTTGAGAGATGTTTCTCAGAAAAATTGGGATATTACATAAATTTTTACGAAAATTCAGTTTTAAAAACGAGGAGTAACAAGACATACTATATGGAGCACGTATTATACAGAGTGAGCACAAAATATACACTCGATTTTTTTTAAAAAAGATAATTTTTAAAAAGTATTGTATTCGTTAGTAAATTAATTGTCTTGTAATTTTAATATGATTAACTGATTGTTTTTAAGTTATGATCTAAATGTCACCTCTAACCATGCATTATATGGAATAACTGGGATACGTGCTTACATTATTTTACACCTAATTTTGACGTCTTTCATTTATTTTTTATATTTTGTTTTTGTAGTTCTTCACGTTGAAAAGGAAATATGTTCACTTAAATACATTCGGACCTCTATGTAACGAAGTAGCTAAATCCCGTAAAAAAGTTCGTTATATGGAAAATTCGTTAGATAGAGGTTCATCTTTTAATATACTTTATAAACCACATGAAACAAATTTTAAATTCATAAACACTTTATATTAAAAACGTAATTATTCACACCTTTTTGTAAATTAATATCTATTTATTGTATATATCTTACCCATCAAAAAAAAAACTGTATTTTCAACATTAAAAAAATAATTTTATACTAAAATTAATGATTTTTAAGGACATTTTCTAATTTAAAGCCTACAAGTAATTTTAAAAATACAAATTATTTTATAACTTTATTTATCGAAGATGTTTCTATACTGGACAATGGGGGTTTAAGGCTGCACTTCTCGGATGAAACGCCCAAAATTCTATTGCTCTCAGTGAGTTAGGCACCTAATAAAATGAGTTTGATTTATGACTACCATAAAATGCTTTAAAAGAGAGAATAACTTGAAATGTCTAGAAGTACTTAAAAAATAGAGAGAGAAAAAATTAAATCACACAAGAGAAAAAGTTCGTTATAATAAAAAGGTCCTTCGCTATTGGGAAGTTGTTTTACGAAGAAAATCGCGAAATGTTTTTGGTTCCAAGAAAAAGTTCGCTCTATAGAACAATTCGCAATATAGAGGTTCGACTGTATATACATATTGAGGGACAGAAGAATCTTTAAAAGGGTTATGGGAACAGAGTAAAGAAAGCAGTTTGAGAAACACTGCTCTAAAATATGCCCCCATTATTACGAAATAAGCCCTGAGAAGGATGTGAGAAGCCGAAATCATCCCAAAGCCAACATGTCGACGAAAGTGAAATGAGGTATTTAACGCTCTCGTGAGTGAAAGTGATTTGAAATAAAGATCCGATCCCATTCTACTCACGTTCTCTAGTAGAAAAGAGAAAAACCTTACCTCGTTCCAGTTGCTCTCTCTCTTCACACCATCCTGGGCTTCTGGAATGTGCTGGCGAAAACTTCTTTTTCCGTGGTGGCTCACCGGGAACAGCGTTTGTATGTCGCATATTAGTCACGTTAAACGTTTTCATCCAAATTAGTTATTAAAAACTGATCATTTACATGGGTTTTATCGGACACACATAGAGTGAGACGTGCTTTTTTTTCTTTAGGAGTCAGTCATCTGCGCGTGTTAAAAAAATTCGAATCCAGTACACAGCGTTCTTTCTTATAATATTCTGTCTTGTAAACTTTTAGTGCCCTAATATGCTTAAATGCTTTTTTGAAGACAGGATAACACTTTTAAAAGTTCATCTATATATATAGAGATTAAACTCTTTTTAATACCCCATTCAAACAGGGGGTATTACTAAATATCTCGATACTTCTAAAATTTATTATTTATTTTAGGTCCCAGCAGGCAATTGGATGTGTGTGAAAAGATATATTTATAAAGCATCAGGAATAATGTTTTCTTAAAAAAATTGTTGCAGTGAATACGGCCTGGATTATCTCAGTGAAGAATTTTAAGCTATTTGAACGAAAGAAAAGGCATAAACACGATCTCTCCATAGTTTTATCATCCGCTACATTTTTGTTTAAGGTGTTAACTGTTTAAATTTTTCGACGTTCGCGTTTCTGTCTCACTGAAGTTGCATTAGGGATGCAATCTCTTGTGTTAAAAACATAAAGTGAACGTACCAGTTGGGATTAAAAACAAAAGTATTTCGTCAACAATGGTTAGATATATTTTTTTCAAAGACGCAATTCAATTGAGTGTTTTGCTGGTTCTAATGTTAATTAATCCGCACAAAGAGGTTTAGCCAAATATTTAAATCTAAATATCTCAATGGACTTATATATAAAGTCGTTTTGAAAATGGCGCAGCGTAGCTCTGATGCTTCAAACCATCAATAATATCTTCTAAATCGTACACTTGATGTACAGGAATATTGTTTGACAAAATCGATCTTCCTTGTAAAAAATTTCAAAACCAAATTAATGTTGAGGGTGAATGATGGCGCAAATCAAACTCTTTTTCAAAGACGTACAGAAGGTGACAACGCAGACCTAGTGGACTGGAGATGCCTTCAAATCCACTCCTTGAAAATAGTGTAAAATTTTCTCAAAAACTGCATTTTAATCGACAAATGATATAAAATTCAAAATTCCGAATTTAAAACTGGCAACAAGTCAGTGCATAATATTATCGTTTGTCGAACAAGTGGTGACAAACGGAGTAATCCAAATAGTGAGCCTTCACTCGTTTCAATGATTCCTTTTTAAAACAGCCCCCATAGTATTGTCCAATGGATCCTTCGAAATCATCCAGTCTTTTCCGTTGGGAATAAAGATCAGCAGCGATATACTAAGAATGAGATGTTATTAAAAATTTACCACGAAATCTTTTATCCGGAGGGTCCAGCAGTCATCCGAACGACAGTTATTGAACCAATATTGCACACACAACACTGTGGAAAACTATAAACCAATTGGTGTCCTTAAAAATGATGACTGTGTATCCAACTGTTACTCTGCCACGTACAGTTAGGTTCCAATAACGGTAAATCCGAACACTTTCACTTGTGGGAGATCGAAAGGGTGTTCCAAGCGGCGAGGTGGTCGAGAAGTGGTGTGTGACCTAGTGTCGTCCCAGCGGCCTCGATTGAAGAGATGGGGGAAAGTCCGAGCGGTCTGACCGGTTTCCCATCGGCCGATAGTTCGCTTTTCATTTTCTTTTATTTCTGTTCCTCAAAGGAATCGCTCCTATTCTCTAATAAGGTGGGATTTTGTTTTTGTTCGAGAGGCAGCAAGAAAAGAGAATTCTTCCTACTTCGAAGGGAAGGAACGCTGTCACGTAACACGGTGAAGGCGGGATCGATCTGTTTGTGGTTTGGATTGTAATTATAGGTAGTCTCTTTGCGTGGGTTGCATCAGGGGCGGCATTTGAAAATCAAATTTGAAAAACATTTTTGAAGTTATACTTCTTTTGGGGCGTTAGATAAATAGGATGAGGGTAAATTTTTACAATGCACGCGCACACCTTCGCGAATGTGACGCAAAACCGTCACGGATGCAAAAATCCTTTGTCTAGAAATATACAGAACGGGACAAATCATTCCCGCCTTCGAAATTCTCAGAAAAATATTTCTCTTCACTTCCCTGAAGAAGGGGACACCCAGGTTTGAACCGGAGACCTCTCGATCTGCAGCCGAATGCTCTACCACCCGCGTCAGCGAACCTTTGCTTTGCATTCCGTAGGAACGTATACGAAAATGCTTTGTCTAGAAATATACAGAATGGGACAGATCATTCCCGCCTTCAAAATCCTCAAAAAAAATTTTCTCTTCACTTCCCTGAAGAAGACTCCCGGGTTTGAACGGGGACTACTCGATCTGCAGTCGAATGCTCTACTACTGAGCTATACCCCCGCGTCAGCTAACCTTTGCTTTAAGTTCCGTAGGAACGGATACGAAAATGCTTTGTCTAGAAATATGCAGAGCGGGACAGATCATTCCCGCCCTCGATCCCCTCCCCATATTATTGGTCCTATTGTCCCCGTGCGAAGGTGTTTAAATTTATTTAAATCGTGATTATCTCAGGTTTGGCTGGTCCGATTGACTGAAGGTTAGTATCGTTGAACTCTGCTCGTGACCGCCTTTCGTCTTTGGCCCAGCTTGCCCTGCAAAAGATTTTTAGAAAGATTTTAATCTTGTTACGCCAAAGAAGTATAACTTCTTACGTGCGTACATAGGTACACACACACTTTTTTTTGTTACAAAAGTTTGATATATTTTTTGAAATATTATTGGGTGTGAATCTGGTATTTCATTTAACGTATCTTATTTTTTTAATTTTATTTTGTACTCTATATATTTAATGGCAGTTTTCTTTTATGTTGAAGTTTGAAGGGTTCGAGGCAGGAGTATGTGTTAAAGCGTGAAATTTAACACGTTTACACATCTTTCACTGGTAACTTTCTCCTCATCCCGGAGTGGGGTCACAACGGACATCCCTTTTATCCTTACGATGTCCGCTTTCAGCTATCCAATAAGGGACAAGAGTAAAAAGAGGTTTTGGTAAATAGAGAGTCACAGGAGGTGTTTTATTTTAGTCTTGAGTGTAGTTACTATAAGTTAAAACAAACGCTTGTGATCCCCACCATTAAAGCTGCATCCACACTAAGGCTGTCTGCGTAGAGCGTTGAGCGTCTACCCAATTAGAGACTTCATTTCGGGCGTGATTATGCAGATTAGGAATGTGTATATATTGGAGTTTTTAGTAGTCGCGTGGAGTGCTAGGGGAGTTCTATGAGTGTTAAGTGAGTTCTAAGTGTTCTCTAAGAAGGAGATTTTCTAAGTGGGTTCGAAAAGCCAGAAGATTATCCATTTGCCGGATCAAGTTGCATATAGTATTATATTGACGATATAAGGACTGGTAGCTGTTCGCCGTGGAATAGCGGTAAGAGAGATTATATTAATCTTTAATAATAGAGCGGATTCTAGTAAGTTAGGAAATCATCTATAAATATAGATTCGGTGGTTTATTGCGCTGTTTGTTAGAATTACAGTTTATGTCTCATCACCTCTGATCATAAGCCTCCTAGACTTGTGTTGCTTTGCTGAATATGAATTGAGATAACAATTAACTAATTTTAGTATGGAATCTCTGAGTGGTCAATCTTTTATCTCCTCAAACTTAGGTAGCGTGGATGATGAAGAGATGATACCCACAGCCCGTGGGCTATCACAAGCCCTCGCAACGCCTTTTTGGGGTCATTTTTTGCAAAACCCCTTCTCTAGCGAATCTCTACTCTTTGAAAGGAACATGCCTACCAAATTTCAAGTCTGTAGGTCTAATAGTTCCGAAGATATCGTGAAGAGTGAGTCGCTTTTCTCTTATATAGAGAGATAGATAAAGATATCTTATGACGCTCAAAGTCCTCGTATGGCATACTTGAGGTATGTGGCAGCTCAGATCGAAGCTTCTTCTGTACGTGGTACAAAATTGCGAATCATGAGGTCAACATTTAACACACCAACCATCACACACCAATTGCCACAATGAAATTTGGGCACCCAATTTCCTTCCCCAGATGGTGGCACCTGAGCTCTGAATTTAATTTTGCTGAGAGTACCAAACAGGCACTCTAGGGATCTTTAACGTACCACATAATCATACGACATGGACTCAGTCAATTTTTTGTATTGTAACGTCGTGAGTAGATAACAAAAATTTGTCACGACCTAATTTTAAAACAAAAGAATTATTTATTTGCTTCTCAGGTTACTATAAATGAAGCAATAAAGTCCAATTTATACGCCAAGCCGGTGAATTCTGTCTATATCACGGGAGTTCAATCCTTTTTTTTTCCCGAAGGGCACTCGCTCATCTCTTTAAATCATTCATTCCAATTCTCCAACGCCACCGGCATTCATGGTCTCTTCTTTCTTTCGACTCCAATCTCTATCCTCTACCGTCCATGTCTCATTTTTTCAGGGCTCTTCCCAAGTTCTCTCCATCCAGTGCTCTCCTCCGTCGGAAGTCGCTGGTCATCGTTGGGCGCTGGGACGCGAAGCGTCCCTCCGTCCCAAGGTATTGGGCTCTGGGATGTTGAGGCCTGAATGAACTTGTGAGCTCCCATTGGTGACTGGACGTGGAAGGTAGGCGGGGCTAGCATGAGGGTATGGAGTGGAATGGAGAGCAATAAATTATGGAACTGGGATGGTTACAGTGATCAAACACTCTTGCTCGTTGCACTGGAGTCGGATAAAGTTAAACTATTGAGTCGGAAGCCTGAGTGGGTCGCATGGAAATTAAAAATAAGAAATTAAGAAACAGTTAGCTAATGAGGGGTCATTCCCACACGGGAATGACCGAGAACTATTGTCAAGGAGGGTTATAAGAGTCCAGAAGTATCCTTCTGGGCCTTTTCCTATTGAGATTTGGATCATAGTTCTCTAGGTTTATTATATTTGCGTTATTAATGTTAGGTAGATTATTGAAGAAATTTTTAGCAAGTTTTTGAATATATGATTTAAGAGTTAAAAGTTTAAGTGAATTATAAATATTTTTATTTCGAGTATATATGCAAGTATGGCTTATTGATCTGATTAAAGAATTTTGAACACAATCTAAAATTTTAATATTAGTATTAGCTGCATATCCCCACACAGGACTTCCGTAAGTTAATATGGGCCGCAAGACGGCTGTATAGAGAAGTACTTTGTTGTGGATATTCATTTCAGAATTCCGGCCAATTAAGGGGTATAGAGAGCGTAAAGCTATCCGGAATTTATCACGCGCGTGTAAAATATGTTGTTTCCATGAGAGATTTTTCTCTAGTAAGAGACCTAGGTATTTAGTACTCTGAGACCAGTGTAATGCAGTCGAAGACAGGGTGGAAAGGGGTACACGGCTTTCTCTCCTGGTGAAAAGGACCGCTCAGTTTTTCTACGTTGATTTTAATTTTCCATTTATTAAAGTATTCATCCAGGAGAAGAAGATGGGCGTTAAGCGCCTTGGTGATAGTATCGTGATTCTTGTAAGTAGCCGAGATGGAAGTGTCGTCAGCATAAATGTTAGTCATAGTTTGAGGGTGAGAAGGAATGTCATTAATATAAATATTGAAGAGAATGGGTCCCAGCAAGCTACCTTGTGGGACGCCGTATTTGATGAAAATGTTAGTAGAAAGAGAATTATTGACTTTAACTCGAAAGGATCTATTGACTAAGTAAGAATTGATTAGGTGAATGAGAGCAGGGGAAAAGTTATAATTAATTTGTAGATCAGCCCACTGACCCAGACCCTGTCAAAAGCCTTCTGAATATCCAGAAAAACAGCTCCAGTGGACCTGCCCTCTGGAATCCAGAATTGATTTTTTCAGTCAATCTGAGCAGAGGGTGATAAGTGAGAGATGCCTGGTGAACCCGTACTGATTGGGATTGATGAAATTATTGCACTCCGTGAACTTTTCACTCTGTTAAGAATTACATGCTCCGTGATCTTGCTTAATATGCTGAGAGGAAATGGGTCTATAACTAGAGGGGAAAAACGGTCTTGCCTGGCTTTTTGATTGGAACACTATTGCATTTTTCCAGTTATTGGGGAAATGCCTAAGGTATAAAAATTTTTTTAATTAAGAAGGTGAGAATAAAATTAGTTTGAGGGGAAATTTTTGACCATTTTATTGGTAATATTGTCTTCGCCAGGAGCCTTATTATTTGCCAGAGTTTTAACGTAGTTGATAATTTCGTCGGGATCAGTGGGGGGAATGGGAAGGGAAGGGGGAAGGGTGAAAAAGTTTTCGAGAGTGCGTGAAACCTTTTCGTCGACAGGGTATTCACCAGGCGGCCTAGAATTTTCAGAAAAATTATCTTTGAGTGTTAGAGCTAGAAGATTAGCCTTCTGGTCATCGCTATTAGCGATGCCAGAATAACTTTTCAAGTTAGGAATATTGGAAGATTTTTTACGAAATAGTTTCTGACACTGCCATAGGCTGTTGTCTGTTGTGTTAAGTGCAAGTAATTTATTAGTCCATGTTTCTCCCCCCCTCTCCAAAAAAACCCTTTTTAACCGGGGGCGGTCACAACACCCCCCTCGTCTCTTCTCTTGGATGGCCCAAAGCCCCTCCCCCGGGCCTCATTAGTGTCCATTTGTCCCACCAAAATACACCCCGGCAGTCTGGAATGTAAAGGCGCTAGTGTCTCGTGATTCGGGACACTTCCATTCTCTCGACACCGTGGGACGACCTTTTCTTCTCATACGGCCGCCTATTGTCAATGGGTGCCGGCTTTTTTTGACCTTATGACTACCAGCCCCGGGTGTCGGCGCTTCCAAAACAAAACTAATGACCCCTGGCCACGTCCCAACATCTTTAGCCAAAAACTTAGTGTGAATAGGGGGGGGGGTTCCCCCCAAAGTGAAGTCGTTACAGCATCATGAAAAAGTCACCGCCTTCGCCCGGAATCAAACCCCAACCTTAGGCTGGGCAGCAACAAACAAATTTGTCTCCCAGCTAGTTATTCGAAATCCCCTTGCGAAATTTAAAAAAAGAAAAAATTTTTTTTCCTTTTTTTTCCAGACGATGATCAGTAAAAGATTTCTAAAGGGTTTAAAAAACTTGCTTTTTTCTAGATAACAATATTTTTTATTTTTTTTTTTTAGATACTGAAGGGTTTTGTTTATTGAAATGTTTCAAAAATTACAGAAGTTTGTATTTTCTTAAAAAATTGGGGAAAATTTTCTTTTTCATATTTAAAAAAAAAAAAAAACTTTTCTCAATGTTTTTTTTAAATTTTCTTTTTTTTTGTTTAAAAAAAATTGGGGTTGGGTGCAAGTTTTTTTAAAATTTTTTTTGAAATTTTTTTAATTAATTTGTTAATTATAAAATTTTTTTGAAATTTTTTTTTTTATTTTTTGTTTTACAAAGTAATGAAAAAATTCGATATTTTAATATGCAATTATTAGTAATAATCTGTATTTTTATAAATATTTCTTATTACATTTTTCTTAAAATGTATTAAATGTTAAAATAAATTAAGCACACTTTTTCTTAAAATTTCTTTCTACTGAATCAAAAATAGATCCCATTTTCTTTCTTTTTGGGCGGACGCATCATTATTTGTGCAGCTTGGGTAATGAAGGTTTTAAACACAAAATACTCTGAATTTACACAATCCATTTGTTATTTCGAGCGTAACTATGTAATTCGTCTCATTTTATTTTTGCATAACAGTAATCGCTGAAATCCAAAAAAATTTCCCTTATCTTCTAAATTCTGGGATTTTAAAGAACTTCTTAGTTCAATAACTTTAAAAGATTCATCAACTTTGTTTCAATATTTCTTCTAAAACATTAGCAAAAATTTTTGTAACATTTTTATACGTTACTTATCATAAAGTGTTCAACGGAGAACTGAAACTCCCCTTTACTCGATAATACAGCGGCTTGATAATAAACTTTGAAATATTCTTGTAATAATTTCCAGAGAGTCCATCTTCCGATCTCCTAAAAAGATTAACCTTTTTTTTATAAAAATATTTTACCTTACTCTCATCTTCTCTTGATCACTCGCTAGAGTTGAGTGGCAGTGGGCTGCATGACAGTAATATTTAGAAAAAGAAAATAAAACTTCACGGGGAAAAGTGTGAATGAAATTTTTACTTTAAAAAACACATGCCTAAAATTTTCAATTCGAGCGTCGCCGACTTGAGCACGATTGATGATGTGACTGGAGTCGAGTAAACTGGATTCAGCGTAACGCAGCGCATAATCAAAATTCACTCTTCAGTAAAACGCGCCTAAAGAAGTTATCACTTCAAAAATAAAAATATAAGTTAATATATATATATATATATATATATATATATAAGTAAGAAGCCCATTGGCTGAGTGCTTAGCGCATCACGCTTTCAAACCATAGGTCCGAGCTTCAAATCCCGGGCTGACTCAGACTTTCATCCCTTCAATGGGTCGATAAAATGAGTACCAAGCTTGCTTGGGGACTTAACACTGGGAGTTTTCGCGTCAGACTGACCACCTGATCGGAACATCTGCTTATGCACCTCAGAGCCCAAGGTCGCGTATACTGAGTTGGGTACAGTAGGCCTTGTCCCCCATGGGAAGTCGCGCCACTGAGTTAAGTTAATATAAGCAAAATAAAGTTTGTTATAAGTGCTAATGTTGTGACGGGCTCACACACACGCGTCTCTTCTGTAACATAACCTCTGGGTTCTTTGACGGCCAAGATTAATGGCAAATCTTTTCCAACCCAAATCCATGAAGTGAAATCAATTGTGAAATGCAAATAAGATAGCTTTTAAAAGAACAGAAGTTTCAGTAAACAGAATGGCAATTTAGGGAAAGTTATGTTTAGAAGAGATAGAAGTGTGAATTGACGGCCTATCAAAAGGTTACCAAGATTTCTAGCCATTACTACAAGGTGCATACCATTGCACGCGCCCAAAAAAGTCTCCAACCGTGATAGAATTTATTTTTGGATTAAGGAAAGGACTGATTATTTGATTTTGGGGACTTGTAATATTATCAGTTGGAAGTACGTGGATATTAAAATTATTTAGATAATGATTAAGTTACGCGATCAGGTTTAACTACTGCTGTGTGTTTTTATTCTCATTAATAAAAGTTTATCTAATTTATTAGAAATTTAAGATATATTCTTAATAAAGTCATATTAAGAATTTTAAAATGTCGATTCATTTCGAGAATCCCACACCTCTAATTCACGCTGATAATCAAAGATATGGTCACCATAGAACGACCCTATCACAATGTTCACATATTTGCGACCGTTTTGGGCTGTACTTAGTAATATCTACTAATACGCTAATATATGTATGTATTTTTCAATTAAATTAATTTTATCGAATTGTGCGTGGACATTATTTTGTAAATCTCGCGGTTTTAGTTCACTAAACGTCGCGTGAAATAAAATTTTGACACCCAGTACCTTTCAATCGAAGATGGCGGCTTATCACTCAAAACTCAACAGGAAAGAAAAAAAAATATTCGCTTGTTCTTGATATTAAAAGACAGTGTAAGAGAGTAAAACTACACAGAATTTAAAATAAGCAAAAAAGTACTTGGAAAAAATGGAAAAATTACGTGGAAAAATATTAGTACACTAAATAAAAAAAAAAAGTATTTGGAATTTAGAAACTCCCCGAGGGCAGAAAATAATGTTGAAATCGGATTGCACAAGAAATGAGAAAATAAATAAAAGTTTACGATAAAAGTTTTACAAAATTTCAACTCGAAAAAAGAAATCAGTGAAATCTTAATCAGAATAAGTTAAATAATCTGAACTCTGTGAATAAAATAAACTAACACTACTAATTCGGTGATCGTTTGGGTCCATAAAAACTGAAAGCGGAGACCTTATTCTTTTTTCAAAACTTATCCTTGTTCTCTCCAATAATATTCGAAATGTCTATGCTTCAAATAGCAAAAATAGAAAGTGAAAGCTGCAATCGAAGCAACCTAAAGTTTGGATATTGCCAAATTCGTAAAAATAAAAAATCGGATTAAAATCGTCTGAAATTTAAAGATTACCTTAATTAATATAAAACAAAAACAAAAAAATAAAATAAAATAAGCAAAAATCTTGAACATACTCAAGTTTTTGCCTAACTTTACGTTTGATTTAATTTTTCGTGACGAAATAAAGGTCCAGTTGTACTTACTTCATTTAGAACAACAATCATGTCTGTTAAATAATATATATAAACTACTCAACCATATATCATCACATAATTATAGTGCATTGTTGTGACTTCATTCATTTAAAATTAATCTGAATTCTAAATGTAAAAGCAGGGTTCTATATTTTCTAGATAATTCTATTGATAATAAAGCAAATAATCTGGAATTTAATTATCTTGCTTTTATTAAATTTACCATTTTCACAGCATCATTTAAGACATTTTTTAATATGCATTCTTTATTCATTTTACAACTGTGATACACTATTCCAAATAAGATGTTACGATTAAACTGCGTTTTTTAATTGCTCTATTCTTTTGTATGCTTATGACAATCGAAAATGGGAAATTGGCTCTCCTGTGCAAACAACAAACAATTCCAGTAAAATATTAGCTGCTTTATCATTGACTTGGGGAATCTCAGTTTTCTATTCCTTGGTATCACATACAATTTCTTTTTGTAGAATGCCCTTTTTAAACCAGCTGATCTGAGAACTTGTGCAGTAGTTTCAGGCGAAATGAAAAACGAAAACAATTGATTGAATTTTATAGAAACTTTTACAGAGCGCTCGAACGTAGATTCTCCACTTTTTTTTAACTAAAAATATTTTCTTTTTTCGAATCAGCTTTATCGGAAGGACAATTTTACTCTTGTTTTAAATTTTATTTTTTCCTTTCTCAAAAGCACTTTATAAACAAACAGTAAGCAGTTCAGCTGGATAAAATTACTAATTTAGCAGGTGTTATTCCACTTTAATAATAAAACTAATAAATAAAACTGCATTTATTGTTTCCTTACTTTATTAAGCAGAATAGTTTTTGTAGTGTTTCCTCCCTTCACCAGGAGGCGCACTGTGCTCCCCTCCGGGAAGAATGTGGTTTTTTTAGTATAGAGCTGAGAGCTTCTAGGCACCGGCGCGTTAGGTCGGTGGCCATTTTGAAGTATTACCCGCGTGGGTCACTTAATTTTAAAAATTATTTTTTTAAGTACGTAATAAATTGTGCTGTTCTCAAGAATATGTCTGTTGATGAAAGTACAACAACATCACACACTTGGCCACAACTTATCACATTGGCGCAGCCGACAGGATTCGATGCCTGATAAGTCAAGACATCAAAAGAAACTACGAGGTAAGGCAATCCTTTTGCATCGTTTTGAGCGATTCAGCAGTTTTTTTTTACTAAATTTTCTGGGTTAATTAATTCTTTTTAGTATAATTCTGTCTAATCATGTTTCGCGGAGCTAGAAGGAAGAATTAATATTAATTGGGGGTGAATTGGGGAGAAAGTAACTCCAGAAATGAAAGTGTTAGATTTAAAAAATTTAATTTTAAATAGCGAAAAGTATAAAACCAATAAAGGGTTTATTGATGACTATTTAGATTCGATTATTGCAGATAGAAAATCGAAGGAAGAACAAGCCCGTTTAACGGCAGAATCGCAACTTGAGTTTGAAAAATACAACTGGAAAAGTTAAATTGGAAATAGAATTGGGGAAAATAAATTTAGAAAGGAAAATTGGAAAGTCAAAGGGATAGCAATGTGTTGCAGCGTACAAATCCGAAAAAAGCAAACTTCAATAGAAAATTTTATTGTAAGTGTTCGTACATTGACTCTTCCGATTCCTAAAAACAAGAGGGATGGAATTTATTTTTTCCTTCTTTAGAACGTTCATTTAAAACCAAAATGTGCCGGGTAAATTTTAAAAGGGAGAAATTCTTTTAAATCTGCTAGGAGAAAAAGCCGAAAATATTTTAATTTATGTAAAAGATGAAGAAATATGCGACTATGATAAATTAAAAAGTTTAGTTCTAAGAGAATTTGAGCCAACCCCTTTTTAATTTTTGCTTGCAAAATTTTCAAAAGCGAAACGAATGCCAAATGAAACGCATGTTCAGTTTGCATCTCGTTTTTTAAACCCAAATTTGGGATCAATACTGTAATTTGAGAAATGTAAATGATTTTGATTCTTTAAAGAGTTAATTGTTAGCGATAAATTATATCAAACGCTAGATAATGAAACTGCCGTTCATATAAATATAAAACAGGAGAAAAATTGGTTCAAACCAATTCAAATGGGAAAAGAGTGTGACATGTTTTATGCTTGTAAAGGAAGATCATTTTCGGAATTTTCACGTAGAGCATGTCATAATCAGAATGACTCACAAAAAGGATTTAAATATATCCACCTAACTCGAGACGGGGAAGTAATAAATCTCAATTCGAAAGAAAATAAAATTAATAACTCAAAACAAAGTAGAGTAAATAAAAAAATGGGAATGTGACATTTGCGGCGAAAACCATTTAGCTCGAGACTGTAATAAAAATATTCTAAATTAAAAATGAGAAAAAAAGAAACTTCTCAAGTGCAATATGTACAACCGAAAGTTGACCTTGACCCTTTTTAAAATATGTAACTGTTTATATTAACGGGAAAGCAATAAATTGTGTTTTGGATAGCGGAACCCAGATTTTTACATGTAATTCCGATACCTTTTCCCGATACTTGTAATGATGAATTCGGAAAAATTACTTTAAGCTCTGCATTTGGAAGAATGTAGAAGCAAAACTAATTAAAACCACTATAGCTCTTGATAATAATTCTTTTGAATCATCAATGGATTGCTTGGTAGCGATCACAGATAAATTAAATGCTGAGGCTTTAATACCTCCTTCTTTATATGAATTTGTGTTCAATAAATGACGAAAGTAATAAAAAAGAAAATGAGATTTTTGCCGAATCGGCTGATAGTTCTATTACGTTTTCAAATGATGAAAATGAAGCAGAGTGCGAGAAAGATATATTTTATGTTGAGAGTGACTCAGCTAATATAAATTTTAATTCGGATTAAAACTAAAATGAAAGATGAGCAGAATAATTGTGATTCTCTTGAAAAGGTTCGTGCAGAGTTAAAATTAGATAAAAAGGGAAATTTTTATTAATTGATGGGTTAATTTATCACAGGGATAAAATTCTAAATGAACCAATCATGCAATTAGTTTTACCGCGTTGCAGAATAGATAAAGTAATGAAGCTAGCCCATGAGTCAGTTTTTGGAGGTCATATGGGAGTTAAGAAAACAAAAGAGAGGATAAAATATAATTTCTTTTGGCCAAATATGTCTAGGGAAATTGCTGAGTTCGTCCAGACATGCAAAAAGGGTGTCACTTCGGAAGCGTGAGAAAATTGGAGATAGAGCTCCCATTACACCTATTGTCCGTCCTGAGCTTCCCTTTGAGATTGTAAACATAGATGTGATCGGACCTATTCAACCGCCATCTGGCAGAGGGCATAAATACGTTCTTTGTATGATGGATCAACATACACGTTGGCCTGAAGCAGTACCCTTAGATCCCCTAACAGCCAAAACTGCATGTGACTCTCTATTAGAAATATTCTCGAGGACTGGAATTCCGAGTATAATTGCCAGTGATCAAGGCACAAACTTCAAGTCGGCTTTAACCCAAAATTTCGAAAAGTTGGATCTAGTCCCAGGTTTTCCTGTCCTGGATACCCGGCCAGCAACGGACTAGTTGAAAGATGGAATAAGGTATTGAAGGACATGCTTCATCACGTTATTCGTGAAGATCCAAGAAGCTGGGATCGACAATTACCTTTTCTGTTGTTTGCATACCGTGAAGTACCGAACACTACTACTGGTGTATCACCTTAGATTACTTTATGGCAGAAGCTCGAGGGCCATTGGCAATTTTTAAATCATCCTGGGCAGGCGAAATACGTCTTCCGACGAACATTTCCCAATCAGCTGCTGATTACCTTCAGGAAATGAAGATAAAAATGGAAAAGGCTGAGGTGCATCCTTAACTGCTGCTCGAAACAAAAGGCTTATGGAGATTACTTCAACAAGAGGTCATCAGTGAAGAATTTTAGCATCGGAGAACAAGTTGTTTTGCTGATACCAATTCTAGTAATAAGATCTATGCGAGATGGACTGGACCTGGGGAGATAATTCAATACCATCCACCCATTCATATAAAGTTAAACTGCCCGATGGAACTGTAAGACATGTTCACGTGAATAAGATCAGGAAGTATCATCCGCGTGCACTTGCAAATTGGAGTTATTTTTGAAGATGACCACGAATTCGGAGAAAACCATCCCACTCCTAATTTATCGAGGTCCACATCTGAAAGAGTTCTACATGAAACCGATCTGAATCATCTGAAGGAGACTGAGAGAGAACAAGTGCTAGCAATTCTTCTAAAACACCAGACACTATTCACGAGTGATGTGAAAATAGCCAAAGTAGGGACTCATCGAATTCGCTTAAAGCCGAACATTGAACGTAAAAGCCGTTCGTATATCGCATCCCAGAGTCCTTGAAGATTTAAAATTGATGGGAGATAGAGGAGCTTTTGCGACTTGATTTGATGAAGAATCTGACGCAGAAATAGCCTATCCCAAATTTTTTGCGTTAACAAGAAAGATGGTACCCTGCGACTTTGCGTTGACTTCAGAGCTCTTAACTCGGAGAGTGTTTCTGATGATTTTCCTATGGAAGATGCAGTGGAGCTCATACATTCTATTGGAAGAGCCAATATCATCACAACGTTAGATCTCTTGAAGGGGTATTGGGCTATACCCATGGCTGAAGACAGTAAAAATCTTACATCTTTCAAGACTCATCGGTAACAGTACCGTTTCAAGGTGATGAGTTTTGGTTTGAAAAAAATGCATCTGCTACATTTCAGCGTGAAATGAACAAACATTATCGTGCTATAGAAATTTTCACGTGCCTACATCGACGACATCGCAATCTTCTCCAAAAATTGGGAAGAACATCTTTTTCATCTGGATACTGTTTTAACGAAACTTTCAGAGTTAAATTTCACTGTGAATCTAAAAAAGTGTGCCTTTGGAAAAACTCAAATTAAATATTTGGGTCATATTATCGGTTCTGGTAAGCATGAACCAGATCCCGAAAAGACTGCAGTTATCAACAATTTACCAGTGCCTAAAACGAAGAAGGAGCTTCGTAGTGTACTTGGACTGTGTAATTACTATCGCGAGTATATTCCTAAATATTCCCGAACTTGTGTATCCATTTACAGAACTCACCCAAAAAAAGAGTACCTGATTCCATCCATGGACTGAGAAACATGATTCCTCTTTTCATCTTCTGAAAAGGCGTTAGTGGAAGCACCTTCGCTGTACTCTCCAGTGTCTGATAAACCGTATACCATTCATTCAGATGCATCGCAAATTGGCATCGCTGCTTGCCTGTCACAAAAATGTGGTGATAAGTGTTACCCAATTGCTTATGCAAGCCAAAAATTAAGCAAGACTCAACAGTCATGGTCAACTATTGAACGAGAGGCATTTGCGATTGTATGGAGTTTAAGAAGTTCGAAGTATGGGTATTTGGGACTGAAATTGAATTTTATACTGATCATAACCCTTTGTCTTACTTAACGAAAAGTGCACCACAATCTGCAAGGCTAAAAGATGGGCTTTTTCACTACAAAAATTCAATGTGACAATCAAACATTGTCCTGGTGTGAAAATGCCTCATGCTGATGCACTCTCCCGATTGGTGTAACAAATGTGCTTTCAATTGTAAAAAGAAATTTTAGATTTAGTGAATAATTATTTTCTTTATCTCCTTTTGTGTAAACTCATTATATTTTTTTGTGTCTATTTACATTTTTTAAAAAAAAGCTAATGTTTTCTTTTCTAATAATATTTCTTTATATTAATGTTCTTTTTTTCTGTGAATTCCTTAAATTTCAATTTTTTTTATTATTATGGTATAATTAATTATATCTCAAAATGGTATTTCTCAATTTAGTTTTGTGTAATTTCTTATATATACTTATTTTTTTTTATTTTTTTCATGTGTGAAGTAATGCTAGTTACTTGTATATTAGTGTATGATATGAATGTATCTTATTTTATGCTTTATAGTCAGATTGAGTATCATGTGTGACACATCAATCTTGTGTGGGGGTGTAGTGTTTCCTCCCTTCACCAGGAGGCGCACTGTGCTCCCCTCCGGGAAGAATGGTTTTAGTATAAAAGCTGAGAGCTTCTAGGCACCGGCGCGTTAGGTCGGTGGCCATTTTGAAATATTTTCCCGCGTGGGTCACTTAATTTTAAAAATTATTTTTTTAAGTACGTAATAAATTGTGCTGTCCTCAAGAATATGTCTGTTGATGAAAGTACAACAACATCACACACTTGGCCACAACTTATCACAGTTTTGCTGCATAAGCAAACAAAATTACCTCAAACGATACTTTAAGCATCAACTGAACACAACAGTAAAAGAAGTTGCTAAATATATTAATATTTAATAACTTATTTAAAAGTATGAGAATCGAAATTCGAAAATTAGGTGTTCAATTAGCTTTACATATATGTGGCTTTTTTCCCCTTTTCTGCGGTGTCTCTCAAAAATATTCGTAAACTTGAAATTTCCTAAAAAGTTGTATGTTTTCGACTAATAAAAATTAATGTATCGGAATTGTAACTTTTAAAATAATATCTGCAACTTGCTCTTAATGGATAATCAATTTTTGAAACATAGTATAACTATTATTTTGAAAATTTTTTATCAAAAATTACCCCAAACAATTACGCATCGAAATTCTTCGTACACTTTAAAAAAAAAATCTGATCATAGAAGATCTTTTCATCAAACGTGGTTACTGTAACGAATCCTTACATTTTATTTACTGGAAGATAATATGAGCATATTTTTTTATTTATAAAATGAGCGCAAAACAATTCAGTAATTTATTCGAAAACGATGTCCGAAGACCAAGTAAAGCGATGTTAATGCAATGAAAACGTCAGCTTCCTATATGAAAATGGTCTCCGAAGACAGAGTAAAGCTATGTACACACAATAAAAATATCAGCTTCCTAAATGAAGACGGTATTTGTAGACAAGGTAAGGCTATGCGTCAGCATCCTAAGCAAAGACGATGTCCTATGTCAGGGTAAAGCTCAGCGTCAGCATCCTAAACAAGGACGGCTTCCTAAGACAAGGTAAAGTTATGCGTCAACATCCTAAGCTAAGGACGATTTTCTAAGACAGGGTAAAGGTATATGGATATAATAAAAACGTGAGCTTCCCAAGCGAAGACGGTTTCCTAAGACAATGTAAGGCTATGTTAATACAATAACAACGTCAAATTCTCCCGTATTTGCTCAGTAAGGCTTTAATGATATAATCGGTACACAATCGTATAGTATTAGTGAGTTTGAAATTGTGTTTTATTTATTTCTAGACAGTTTCAAATGAATAGAGACAGTTTTTGATGTATCTCAGTAGTAGTATATTTTATTATTCGATCAACATTTTTTTTTAAGTAAAAGTGGTTGAGCTATTGAAGACTGTATATGTTGTTAATGTTCCTTGTCTAATTAAAGAGAAACAAAATATTTAAATCTTTACAGTCAGATGTCATTTCAAATCTTCAAGCTTTTAAGGGTTCCAGGGAATACTCGAAATAGAGTAATATACCAAATTTTTGACTCCTTTTTGTGGTATATATTTTTAATATTTCTAATAGAACTTAGATTTTTTGTGCATACCTATAATAAAGATACTTTTGTTACTTTCAGAACTACAACAATAACCTTT